>JAOVYW010033226.1:5355-23551 GCA_025775045.1 Hiodon tergisus
AACTCCTCTGTCAGATCTCCGGACTGGAGGTGAGCTCTGGGAATAACTCCTCTGTCAGATCTCCGGACTGGAGGTGAGCTCTGGGAATAACTCCTCTGTCAGATCTCCGGACTGGAGGTGAGCTCTGGGGAGAACTCCTCTGTCAGATCTCCTGACTGGAGGTGAGCTCTGGGAATAACTCCTCTGTCAGATCTCCGGACTGGAGGTGAGCACCAGGTTCTATACGAAGGAGTGTTGAAGAGATTTGCCATGTGTCATGCTCTAGGGAGTAGTCATTATTCCACACCGGGTCCCTGACCTCAGCTCACCAATGCGAATGCACAAGGTCCTTGGTAGTGATGATCAATAATCAAATTTAAACACATAAAAGCCTGTGTATTCGGTCATATTTGTTTTAATAGTGTTCACGTTCAGTGCCAGGAATGCACTGTGTTTAAAACGTTTCGGCAGAACTAGCTCTGTTCTGCGTACTTGCTACTTTGCAAATAAATAAGTTAATACTGCTTAAAAAATGAAAATATGAGTGATTTTTTACTGGTTGTTATTCTGATTATTTTAACAGATGTTTGTGTTTCGTAAAATCAGGCTGATGGTTAAGTACTCCCATATGATATTCGTTCTGGTAGGAACAAAAAGCCTGGTGAATTGTAAACATATTCATATTCTGTTCATACTTCATTGTTAAAAAAATTTTTTTGGATCAGGTTTAAAGATTCTAATTTACCTGTATAATTTAATACATAGTTTTTGTATGTTTAAACGTATGCGATAGAATAATGAGTACGTTTTATTTAATTCAATACTAAATGCGAAATATTTTCTATACTAAAATGAATTGTAAAACGAATTGTTAGGAATTCCAATATTATTAAAAACACTATTACTATTAATGGTGGTAGTCTGTCATTGTAGTCAGTTAGTAGTCTGCTGTCATTGTAGTCAGTTAGTAGTCTGTTAATGGTGGGTTCCATCGTTGTACTTATTAGCTTAGTATCTCTAATGCTGATTCGAGGAGTACCTGTGTTAGGGTTCGTTCCAGTTTAATTCCGTCGGACTTTTACCATTACCATTAAAAAAAACAACCATTAGCACGGTAATGGACTGAGCCACTCGGGAGCCGTATTCCAGCTCTTGTAAGAGAAATGGGTATAGAAGTCTGTCCATGTGTAACTGGAGGGTATGCAGTATTGCATACAGCAGTCTTGGAATAAAGAGCCTCTCCAATGCGAGCGCGGGGTATAGTTTCAGTGGAGGGTGAACTCTTTCTGCCCCTGCGAGCCTGAGAGCAGATGGCTCCTTGAGTCTGCTCTGCCCGTTTGTGCGAGGATGGGCTGGCCGGTCGGTACTCCCAGACCGGACTCGTGGCTCTTCACACATCCCACAGTGTGGGACAGAGAGGCCTCATCCCTATTAGATGGAGTACATGATCGCCATAATGATTCCTTTTACCATAGACACAGAATGGGGTTCCTGTCTGGGTACAGTTACCATCTGCAGTTATACTCCTGCAGGCCACATTGGGCCATGTAATGGGAGGCTTTTAAAAATAATGAAAAAATAGGGACATTTTTGGAAAACCATCGATTACAATATCGATGTGAAATGTGGTTGTCCAAGTCCTGCCATCTTACTTACAGTCGTGAGAGAAAGTTTTTGGAGCTTTTAGGATATTCTAAATTTGACCTAAAGTCTTTAAAGTATGATTTTTTTCTGTATGATAGCCTGTAGATCATCTAAGCACCGTCATTTGTAGAGCACAGTATTTGTGCATGCACAGTAACATTAAGTGAAAAATCACCTCACCTCTCAGTGCACTCTTAGAGAAGATATGCAAGTCGTGACCCCTGCTGGTAACAAATAGAATTGCAGCCACAATGACAGGAATTTGATCAGTCCCAATTATGTGGTGACTGTGAGTTTCAGATTTCTCTTTGATATGTCATGTCGTTTCCTTGATACTCACTTATTGTATTATTTGTCTGTTGTCTGCCTGTTTGCTCATGCTTTAGTTAGTCAAACTAATGCAGAAAGGTATATTGTTTCACGACAGCACATTTGATTTAGATTTTATGACCAAATCTTTTCAGTTTTCTGTTGACAAACAAACAAGTTCATGAAAGCCGTTTCCATTTTGTAATAGTTTGTACTGTTCAGCTGGTAAGCACATATCCCAATTGTTTATCCACAAAATTGTTAACGTCTACGTCTACACACGTTCAGAAGGATCTTCCACTTTTTTCCTCTAAATGTTCTCTAGGATAAAATATGCATGACGCTATCCAGCCTAATTTTTAAGCCAAGTCTCCATTTGACAACTTAAAGGCCACCAGGGAATGTAAAACATTTAAAGGGTATTCCGAGTGCCTTAATACATCCTACAAATGCATTTGTACTGGAAGCAAACCTGGCAATTTGTCCATCCAGTGTTGTATTTACTTGCATTCAAATCCACGCATATGTTTGATTAGAAGCTCAAAGGCTATGCTTTTTGCATGCAAGCAATTTGAGTTATTTTGGGTTTCCCCGGATACAATTTTCATGACTGAATCTCTGAATCAACTTATTGTTGAGTATTCCCAGTTCAAGCAATAACAGTAAGGGCATTTTGAACATTTGCAATTTCCATTTTTGTCCTCAGAACAGTGCTTAGTTTTACAGTGAAATCAACCCAGAACCATGTGGAGTTCAGTAAAACGCACAGGTATTATTTGCAGCAAACAAACCGTTTACCATGTGTTTAAAACCCGGCATGTTAAACTTATTCTCTGCGTCTTAATTTAACTCAGTGAACATGTCGTGAAGGTGAATAACTATTTAAGTGAATGTGGGTACATTAGACAGTCGGTGGTTTATGATTCGTTTAAGTGGAACTCTCCAACTTAAAACACTATATATATATATATATAAGATATATAATTCGTATTTAAGTATTTCATTCCATGAGGAGAAAATATCTAACCATTGGCACAAAAGGGCACCTGACTGGGAATCGAACCCGGGTCCCCACCAAACCCAACCTCCTGAAAAAATGATTAGCTCATTAAGCTACACATCGAGGTCCCTGAGTTATGGAACCAATTCGAATCCAGGGAGTGAAGTTAATGTCCATAGCTAACGCGTTCGTGACGGGCTCTGCTACACTGTCATATGCACTTAAAGGTAGGTATGGCTAAACTTCTGTATTGGATGTGGGATCCGGGACAATGCAGTATGTATTTTATATATAAACAGCTGGAGGTGATGTGAACAATCTGTCAATAAAATACCATTCCTAACGAAGCGCTAAACAGATTGCATTTTTCAGTGGGGATAAAAGACTGTTATCAAATCTGACATAAATACGCAGGGTCACATAACTTAGCTTCTATAAATAGCACGCACAGCCCTTCTCCAAACCACAGAGAAGGTGTCGAGGAGCCTTAGCCTTAGTGTGTAAAGGCCAACTGATTTCTCAGACTACACACCGCAAGTAGTATTGGTTTAATTGTTGTTTAGATTATTTTCATGGTTGTTTTGTATATTTGTATCCATAAATTAATATTAAATATGACTTTAATATACATATATATACATTCACACACACACACACACACACACACACACACACACAAACACTATTTTAAGATCTTTTTGTGAAAATCCTGTTGTGGAATACAATCCAATGTAATTTAGCCTAATGCCATACAAATGGCTGCACAATCACCCTCAGCAGAGTCAAGGCGAAACGAGCGTTGAAACATTGCTTCAGATCCACAAATATGACTTGGGCATGTGCTGAATACACAGCAGATTTCAACTGACTCGGACCTTTATTTTATATTCAAAACAAAAACTGTTTATTCACATGCAGAAAACGTGTTTAAAGCCTGCTAAATATATTTTATGTTCATGCACAAAACACATGGCATTAGCAATCATTTTGTTTTAACCATTCGACATCCGCTGTGCACAGACCATTTGGAAATATTGAAATCGGAGATGAAGCCTCTCTGTGATTTATGTCCCGTGAGGTCACATAGAAAACTGAACAATGCTGTAATGTACAGTATAAACATTGGCGTAGAAAGAATCGTGGCATAGGTGTTTGAAACAAACATTTGAAAAGCAATTCTGGAAAAGGCCTCTCGCTGTCATGTGACCACGTGAAATAAGAGAATAAGCAATAAGCCAAAAGTGGGTCAGACAGGCATCCCGTTTGATGGAGTACCACCCTATGTTCCTGCACCGCCTCGTGGCCGCCCTTGTCGGTTTCCCGGGGGCCGTGTGGGTAAAAGCCTCTCCCTGTAATCAGCGGAGCAATGGATGCCAAAGGTGCGGGTGATCGAGATGTGGATCAGATGAGGAGAGACTCTAATTAGCAATTAGTCCTGACGGTTGGGTGTTTGCCTTGGTGACTGGCTGCAAAGTCTAAGCTTTTAATTGGGCGTGTAAATTAGACTTTTGGGTCACCTTTTTTAAAAACGTGTCTCGGACCTAAATCTGTCATCGTATTTATTTGTAAGGAGACAGAAGGAGTGTCTGGATGTGAATTTCAGAACTAGAATTTACATTTCAGAACTGAATTGCGTCCAGAACTCATTCTGACAGAGCGAAACATCGATGATTAGCTCATCGATTTGAGTGTTTTTCTATGCCTCCTTCAAGCTGACAGAACCGGGGTGCTCTGGCCCAATTAAGTGGCTTAAAGCCTGTGATGAGTTTAATTGGAGAACGATAATCCCTGGCTCTCACCGTTACCATAGCAGCAGCTGTCTGATGCGCTACAGTGGCGTCCCAGAAGCAATGGGGAATCTATACTGATACACCACTGCAGCTTTATCCGTGCGTTGGTAATCGTGCAGAAAGCTGGCCCCTGACTTAATGTCGGTTAATTAAAACATTTTAACCGGCGTTGGATTAGGTTGAGCAAATTGCTCAAATGGTTTCAAGTCAAAACTGAAGCTTTAGATGGTGCGACATTATGGAACTTGCTTTGGAATGTGTTTTAACTCATTGCTGGAGTTATTCCACACTTTTAAGAAGACTGATAGGTTTGAGTGAATCACGCCACTGGTTCACACCCAGATGTCCGCTACCTCAGTGACCACTATCTTTGGTGGAATACAGTCCGGGTCCTCAAGGGGCGTAGTGCCGGCAGGTTTTTCTGCTCCTTTTTAAATTACACAATCCAGTTAAACGACTGAGAGGCGCAGTGGAACAAAGACACGCGGACCCCGCAGCCGGCGAAGATCAGGGTTAAGTTTCCCTGGTGTAAGGGATCAACAGGTGGTTCAGAAAGGGTATAATTGGGGGTGGTGTAGACTAGGGCGGCGAAAAAGACTGCCTTGAATCTGAGAGTCGGTTGTCCTCATGTAGAGTATAGAAGGAAATACAGTATCGTCTTCAGAACCTTAACCGTTGCACATACACTTTCTTAGCGAGGGATTTTTTAACACTGTTTGCATTTTTTGGTCTGTGAGTAAGACGACATAAATGTGAATAAGCGTCACCTCCGCTGCTCGTGCGAGCGACATTGACCGTGGGCTATTTTTAAACAGACAGATCAGGGTTTATCACACTAATCACACATGCGGCTCTATTACCGGGAGTTGCCTCAGGTGTCGGGGCCAGATGGTGAGAACGTGGCCTTTCCTGTGGCATGATCACGTTTGGTAATGTTGTGGCCAGCACTTAACTCCCAGTGCTGGCCAGCAGAGGACGGGCTCCCCCACTAAGCCGGGTTCCTCTCAAGGTTTCTTCCTGCAAGCCTAGGGAGTTTTTCCTTGCCACTGTTGCCACTGGCATGCTTTTGGGGGGGTCAGGCCTGGGACATACTGTGTCTTTCTGTATGTAAAGCGTCTTTGTGACATGGCAAAATGTGAAAAGCGCTGTATAAAAATAAAATTGATTGATTGACTGATTGTAGAGCTTGAGCGGTTGTGTTTAAAGTGCATTTATTTATAACAGGTTATGTTTGCCTGTGTTGTATCTGATTGGTTTCTCTTTCCTCTCCTTCGCAGTCAGTCTACAAAGCCTGGTTGTGCTCGGAATATTTTAATGCCACCCAGAGACAGTGCCACCATAGAATTCCCTGCAAGCAATACTGTCTGGAGGTCCAGACCAGGTGCCCCTTTGTGTTACCAGATAATGACGACTTAGTCTATGGTGGACTATCGAGTTTCATATGTACAGGTGAGTGCTGGTCATATGTGACCTGTTTGGTTCCTCCCTCCCTCACTCCTCCCACATTGTTTCCCCGGATACAATTTTCATGACTGAATCTCTGAATCAACTTATTGTTGAGTATTCCCAGATTTTCTGTAGGCTTACGTGCAAGCGGGCACCTTGTCTAAAACCAGATAAATCCGGTCTGTCACATTGCCTCTGTGATTTCTTGCTTTTTAAAATGCTTTTCATTGAATTACTCTCTGTGTTTCATTTTTTAATTATTATTATTATTTGTGCGTGCCATAGGGCTACTGAAAAGCGAACTAACCAATGCAGAGCCGGAATGCTGCGATGTCAGATGGAGCGAGGCCTGGGCTGAGCTGAGTGGCCTGACCCGGGGCCGGCGCCAACCCTCCAGGCCGCTGTCAGCGGCCTCGCGCCACTGCGGGAGCCGACTGAGACTGTGCGTACTGGTCCTTATCCTGCTGCACACTGCCGTCACCTTGTCTACCGTGCAGGACGCCGGCGGGGTTGGCCTGGAGACCCTGGTGCCCCAGGACGAGAGTTCGCCCCGGGAGGAGTGACGGTCCTTTTTTTATTTTAAAACACGGACAGACAGGACGAAAGAAGTCAGACGCTGTCCCGCTTACTTGATGGTTGTTCTCAGTCTAAAAAGTTATTAGTAGGCTGCGCATAGGATGGGCGTAGAGACAAGTGGCCTTTTTTCATTCTCTTTGAGCTCCGTTTCACACCTTTCACAACCTTTTTTATAATGAAAACCTCACAGCGAAAATGTTTGGATCAGACAAAACATTTGCTTTCACTGTTTCCTCGTGAGGGAGACAGTGGGTTCTACACACCATCATTCATTCACACCTTCAACAAAAGTGAAGAAGAAAATGGTTTATTGGCACAAGGGAAAGGTATATCCCATTACCTTATTACGTACTGTAAAGGGTTCAACTGGAATACTTTGCACCAAAAATAGCTAGCTCATAAATGTTTTTTGAAACACACCTTTGTTTTTTTTCCTTGGTGCTGTCATCACACACAATCATCCCCATTCATATCACTGGTTTGCAAGGTCAAGGGACGAGAGCTTTGGCATATTTTGTTATGCAGCTGAAGCCTACAGTGTCACATGACGTCTATATCCAGCATGTACCTGCAGCAACTTAATCAAATACCTTTCTCATTTACCAGCGGGAAGAGAGCAAGCCACCGCCCAGATAACCTTGAAATGCCTAAAACATGGTCATGTTCCATCATAATTTATCTGTTCCTTATCAAAGACCATCTGTTCTCAAGGTTTGCTGTTGCAATTGTTGAAGGCCTTACGAGATCAATTGTTTGCATGTGTTTCTGCTCTATTTTACTGCACTGATATTTCATGTCTTCAGCGTCATTCGAATTTGAGAAAAACCAATTATTCTCCTTGTCAAATTTTTTTTTAAAGGCCATTATTGCCGATATTATTTACGTTATATATATAGTCTGAAGTGACCACTGGGCTTATAAAACAGAATGAAGTGGAAATGATATAACCCAATTTTTTTTGTCTTTCAAAGAACCTTTTGTATTCTTTTGCATTAATTTACTTCACTAAAAAGAAACATCAGAGATGCACACAACATGGACATAATGCTAATAACTTAAATGTTTGATAGAGTTATGTTTTTATATAACATATGTGTTCAGCGTAGAATACTACACTGTATTCTTTTTTCTCTCCAAAATGTATTACAATTGCGTTGCTTAGCAGACACTTTCATCCAAAGCAACTTTCATCTACTTATACAGCGAGAGATATTTACTGAAGCAATTCAGCTTCAGTATTTAGCAAGTACGTTGCCACAGCTGGGGCAGAACTTGAAGCCTGTCACTTTAACCACAACACCGCCAGCTGCCGCACTGGCCAACAGAACCTTTCTGAAGGACTTTAAAGGTCCTTTAAAACCCTTAAATGCAATATGCATCATGAACCTGTTTGCAGGTTGAATTTTTGAGCAAATTAAAACTGCAGTTATGTTAACGGTTGTAGTATGCGGTTAACACAACTTAACTTTATGTTAATCATAACAACCGGCATTGTGAAAACACAATGCATTTGATTTCATTGTGGTTGATTGTGGTTCAATGAATTTAACACAGAGCAATTATATTTGAGACCGTGGTTTAGCCATTTTATTGATATCTTTTATCCCCTAATTATTTTTTTTATTTTTATGCCAGTTCTTTCCTTTAAAAGTTTATGTGCGCACTAAATTATCAACGTCCAAGCTCACTTTCAATTTTCTATATTATTACTTCTCTCAGAGTTGTTAGAAATGGTTTTCATATGTTTATGTAACCCTACTGAAACGGGTCACGTTGAAAAGTGCATATCTGGGTTTGTGTGTAAATTTAGTCTTATCTTTGGTGTTTTTTTACCATTCAAAAAAGGCCACTTGTTCTCTCTTCTTCTGCTTTGCGCAGCCCATTTTATGGTATGATGAGGCCTCAACAGGGCAAATCATGGTATCACTAGGAAATAAATGAATGCATCCTTGCTAAAGCGGTATTCTTGATGGAGAATACTTATTATGCCATTTTATACACTGTGCTTTAATGTTTAGGACTTTTTTGCACTGGTTTTAATAACACTTGTTTTTGGGGATGGTTTTAAAACTGTGCTATTTGACTCGATTGCATTACAAAATATATCATATCTGTGTTCCTAGTCTTTACCTGTATCTGTAAAAAAAAAATATATAATAATAATAATAATAATAATAATAATATTGGTTTCTGTTGTGGTTTTGGGCAGAATAGTACCTGCTCGATGTTGAACATCAATAATGACCTACCAGTGTTCATTGTACAACTGCAGCCTTGTGTAGAGACTGAAGGGTAAAGGTGAAGGACATGAGAAATATTCATCTATATTTGACCATTTATATTTTATCGTGTTTTACCTGTTTGTATCATTATCATAACTGAAATGCTTTAAAAGTCTTTTTATTTAGAAATAAAATTAGAGATGAGATAACTATTATTTCTATTTGCGTTATACGTTTGTGTTGACGAATGCTACACCCTGCACTACCGAGATGTTGGCTTGTTATAACATGAAACTACCTGGATCATTAAAAGGTTGCTGCTCTACTAGAATTCACTTTTTTGTCATACCTCTGCAAACTTCAGGCGCACGAGCAAACTGCCATTGATAAAGTAAACATTGAAAACGATATCTGTGTGCTTATTTATTCTAGTGCTATAGATGTTGAGCTACCATTTTGATAGCCTTAGTCTTAATGGAATGCCTTTTTTTGTATAATGGCATATAAAGCATTTGCCGGAAATTGCCAACCCGGTAGTTTTCAAGGCGATTTCTGGCTGATGTTTTCATCGACTTCATGGGATTGGAGCCTTTATTGCCGCCACATGTGTGTTGAGTTTGTGGTAAACTAGATTGCGTTACAGCAGCCTTTACATCATTACCCTATGCCTCAGACAGGAGGCGCTGTTGCTCAAAATCAGTAGGCATGTCTCCACTTGAAGCCTGTTTCAATGGCTTCAAAATAGCCCTATAATACTATTCCATACAGCGATGTATTGGACTCTTTTCTCATCCTGCATTGCCAGATTCACTGATGTTAGAAGCAGCAAACCGCAATTCAAGGAACCTAGAACGAATTTTTGGGACTGTAACATACCGTAAATGTCTCCACAACTTTACTCGTGAAAATCTTTTTTTTTTTAAACTAACCATGTTGAAGTATTGCTGCTCGTTCTGCTTACATATCTGTCTAAATTCATTTTTATCCCGGCAGGCCCACTAAAGTGTCGCCGTTATTGTGCCCTCTACAAAGTCAGGTATGACTCAGCATCCTTTGCGCGATGGGTCATTCAGTACTGGACAGTGGACAGTGCTGATCTTTCAGTCTTGGTTTGTTTTGTTTAATTGTTTGATTGATTTTCTAACCGATCGGCGGTCGCCATGACTAGATTTACGGCATTAAACCTCTCAGTACTGTCCCATTAAACTGAGAAACTCAAGAGCAAATTTTATAAAATGGCGGAGAATGATCAGCTGACTTGTTATCATCACACATTGTGTGCTAATGGGATGTGAATGGTTTGACTGCGTGAATAATAACATGTACACCTATGCAATCAGTATCACCAAATTAAATAATCACTAAAAATTAAATAATCAGTCTCATAAAACTAAGTAATCAATCTTGTAAAATTTAATAACCAGTCTCAGAATTACTTCACCCACGAATTTGAAGTTATAAGTAATAAATTAATTCACATTACCAGAATTTTTTTTTGAAGGCAATACATTTTTTTTTTGTTGTTTTTTGATAGTGTAGGATAACTTTTATATTTGAATGAGGGCGAATAGGAGAACAGATCAGAAATGAAGGGAAGTTCGAGTTAAGCCTTAGCGGTCCCACGTGGGGTGAACTATGGTCAAATCAGAACTGAAAATGGTATGGATAAGGAAATCGCTCAGGGAAGTTTGCCCTGGGTGTAACTAGCTTAATTGCTAAATTAATTTATTACTAAAATAATAAAAAAATATAAATGCATAAACAAAAGCAGCCCTTTGCAATTCAGTTTGCAATTCAAACTATTTCCAGCAGAGGGACAAAAACAAGAGAGCCAGTGCTCACTCAACTTGATATTTGGGTACTGATAGAATGGTGCATAACTGACAGTTTAATTTTCCCAGCTGGATAGCTTTCTTAACATCTGAATTTATTTTTAGCATCAGAACTTCCAAAGAGGCCTTTTAAATCATCCTCTTTTCCCTGGGCTGAAGAGTGATGAAGGGCACTGCAAATATGCCCTTGAAGAGCTTCAGTTTCCCAGAATCCCCTCTGAGAGCAGTGTTGTAGGGAAATAGAGATGGTGTCAGAAAGACACTGGTGTACATCTGTTGGACAGCTTGCCACAGTTATGAAGCGGTAGGAGGTGTGTGGTCTGAGAAATATATTTAACTACTGCTTCCATTCAGGATGGAAATGGGTTGAATATAAACTATATATTGACAAGGGCAATATAATCCTAAGACCCCAAAGGTCAGTTACTCCGAATAGAATCTATGAAACATAACATCGCCACACTATGCACATACAGGCTTGCATTGGTGTGGGTGAGGAATGCAGCCCTGAACCTTCTCTACAGGCTGTGTAGCCTGGATAAATGGTAAAAGGGTTAGGTTGAGTTGGAGGAGTCTGGAGTCTGGTTTTCTCCCTGTGTGTGATGCTGGATTTGTCAAGAGGGCCAAGACACGATGAACAATTCCATATTGAGTGGGCACACAGTGGAAAAATACAGTAAAATAAATTATTTAACACTAAATAGATGTGTTAATAACATAAAAGTAAAATTTCAAAAGCACCTAATTAGACGTAGAGCTCTTCTACAGAACCAGCCTCGACGAAGAGTCACGTCCATCATTCGGGGCAAATGTTTGTGCAATTTATTGGCGTATAAAAATAAATTCCAATATTTATTCTTCAAAATAATTGCCTACATAAATTGCACAAATCTTTTCTTTTATGTGACAGGTCTGGGGTATGAAAATGTATTGCTCTACATATGTTGATATTATGTTATTAGGCTTTCCTTCTTTGTTTTTTTTTTTTTTTTTGCTAATGCTTCAAAGATGTATAGTTCCATGTGGTTTGAATGTGCTGGTATTTTTTCAGCTGCCGATAGCTGTTGATATGAATCTAGAGAACGCTCGAACAGAAATTCGAATAGAGGCTTTGTAAAATCGGAATATTAAATCAGTCCTCTGAATTGGGGACATTACAAAACATTAATAGCAGGAATGACTTAAGACATGGAGTGTACGTTTTAAAGTGGGGAATATGATTGCAGGGTAAGGACATATTTTACGGACATCAGGTTACGATAACATCAGATTAAACGAGTCCTACAAGATTTTAATGAGTATTTTGACATTACAGTTAAACCCCGAGGCCTTTCCTTTGTGGAATAAACCTTTGAACGTGAAGCCCAGGTGCTGGAAGCATGCACCGAGAAATGGCTGCATACTCAACATATTTAATATGGCAGCAATTAGATCAACATTCTTAGAAACCTTAAAGTTGCCAAAGACTAGGAGTTACCCCCTCGCCTAACTAATAGCGGGGAAAACAGCATGACATAGTGTCAGACATGCTTAAAGCTTTAATTATTGCATTTAAGACCGATACATTTTATCCCTGAATTCAGGCTGTTTAAACAATATGGGAAACTCACCACAGTGAATCCAAGTTTTATTGAGACTTAGGCTAGCACCAAATGAAAAGGTTGCCAACAATGATATATTTCACTATATTTAATAGCGTTTTTAAAAAATTAATCGCTATTAAATTCAGTTACGTCGAGTGCTATTAGCCGGTTTGAAAATTCCAGTTCCGATTCAGCTTCCCCTAGAGTAACTGTCCAATCGTATGAGCTTCCAGCCTAGCTCGTGAGTGCAAAGACAGCAGCTCGCACTTCAGAATAATGCGCATTGCTTAATTAGCGAATTATGACTCTCTACTGATATCACTGATGACAAAACGTCTTGCACTGGAAACAATAATTTTCTTGCGCACTGTCGACATGATATTAACATACTGTAGAGGCTTTATTTAACTTAATTGGCAGCCTTCCGCAGGGTGTGTATACAGTATGTTTCATCAGCAAATGACAGGTGTATGCTGCCCATGGGATAGGTGGGGTGACTATTTATGTCTGCCCGCCCACCCAGTCAGAGCAAGGAGTTATTACACACTACTCAAATTTGAAATTGGAACAGCACCGCTGTCACCACTAGTAACGGGAAGTTCTTTTTAAAAAGTGATTTGGTTCTTTTGAATTAGTTCAGTGAGAAGATCCTGTTTTTTCGACTCCCAATTCATTCCGCATTATTTCCGCCTCTAATGTAGCCAACATAATTCTGGTGCTTTTATAATGTTAGTAGACCATCAGAACGCTGTGTTAGTTGGATTCCCAGTACCTCTCCAAAGTAGAGTAGAGCTACAGCTGCTTCCGGATGTCTAACGCAGGCCCACCAAACCGAATCACTTCTTCAAATTCAGTGAGTGATTCGCTGAACGAGATTAAGATTCGAAAAAACCGAAATATTAAGATTTGGAAGATTCGTTGAGTAAATTAATCTGAGCGAATCTTTCAACCAGTTCAGCCAGGCAACCAGACGCGAATGGTTCACGACTGCGTCTTGTGAACGCGCGAGTAGTCGAAAAGCTATTTTAAACTAAACAAGGATTATTTTATTCTCAAAAATGATTTGATCAGGTCGGACAACGGAACATTATCACTGCCTGGTTCTACTGGTTGAATAAATACCATATAGGCTATTATTAATCTTATTTGTTTTTACGAAAATAGTGTCAATAATTTTAATTGTAACGCATTTGAAAGATCAATATCAAAAAAGTTAAAAGATCAGTTCGTTCGAATCTCCCCATCAATCACCACAAATTTGGGAACGACATTTTTTTGTCCCCTCCGGTCAGACGCTCGCCTTTTGCCCTTTGTTATCATGGGAATTTATAATTTGATAGTAGCCGAAGAGATTGATCTACTGAATATCAGATTTTTACTTTTTTATTTGTATTTAATTTTCCATAAACTGGAGTGTTTCAGTTAAACCAATCAACGAGTTTATATCTAAACATACGCCGCCTGAAGGCTCACGTGATCGGTCAGTCACGCAAGGGGACGGTCAGTCGTTTCGATATTATTATGTCTGTATTTGACATCATATAATTAATGGAACGTATTTAGGGTGTATTTTTGCACTTTTAAAATAAAGTGAATAAATAAAAAGTGGCCTACTACACTGGAACGGTCGCATGCGTTGCAAGTATACTAGAAAATTGCCATTTGTTTAATCTGTTTTCTCAATAGGTGTGTTCTTGTTTGCATTGGAGAGTGGCGATACTGACTGAAATGCTGTACTTTTTTTGCATTTACTCGTTGAGCCATGAAACATTTAGTGAAAACTCGTCAAATGTCTCTACTCAGTGTCTACTACAATAACATACCTAAAAAACGATACAATATACCTATAATTAAATCAAATATACAAACGTTTGAAAGTTTGAACCAATTGATTGAGAAATGTAACAAGGACTTCTGTATCACACGCCAGTTCGTAAACATATTATAGTATTAATAATAAAAAATGAAAAACTATAAACAGTATCAGCTTTACAGAACCCAATTCGTGCTAGTTCAGAAAGCAGTCACCGCGCTTTGCCTTAAATGTTGTTCTTTACCGTTTACTGTGCAACAATTTAAACCTTGTTGGTTGTTACATTTTTGCAACTTGTCACGATCGGTTAAAGACTCTTCGCGGTTTCCTAATATTTTTTTTGGGTAGAACTTGTCAGAATTTGTTAACGATTTGTACTACGAAAATATAAAGAACCCCTGGGTTGTTTCGGGATTGGGTAACTTGCGGGAGGAGACGACTCGATAAACGTAACGCATCTAGTCCCCAATTAGAGACCAGGGGGCGGGTGCTTGTAAAATCACACTGCTTTTAGTGATTGACACGGTTTGCATGTCGAGTCATTTATTCTGATAAAGGAGAAGATCACAGTGTCTGTTTTCATGTGGTTCTGTGAATCAAAGGTACTGATCAGCCGTGGATCAGATTCGAGAAAAGACTATTATGCTGAAATAACAATAGCAGAAAAGGTTTTTAACAATGGCAACTAATGGATTGACAGAAAAGTTAACACAGAGATCACTGAAACACCAACTTCCTTTAACCTGTATGTGCAGGAAACAATGTAACAATTGTAAGATCTTCCTTGGATTCTTCGTTTTGTCACTCTCTTTGCATCTGGTCAATCTCTTCTGCTATCTGGATCTCCGGTCTGAAGTGAAACGAGAAATTTTACAAAAAAAGAGAGATGAAATGTTAACGTCCGGTTCATCTGTTCTTAATGAACTATTTTCCCATGAACTCCGGCTTATGGATATCAGCTACCCTGCAGTGAATGAACAGGTAATTAAAGTCTAGACACCACATCTGTTTAATAGGCTATACTTCCCTATTCCAATTCGCACTGCTACAATATTATAGTATATTATTATTATTATTATTATTATTATTATTATTATTATTATTATTATTATTTTATTGGGACCCTTAACGACAAGTAGCGTAAGATTACCTGTTAACGATCTCAATTGAATTCTCAATTGATAAGTCATTTATTAGAAATATTAGAATGAAACACGTTTGTAATTGCTTTAATTAATATATTGCCGATTGTGCCGAGTATAATTCTGTTTTCCAATTATTAATTTCCACTTAAAACCAACCATTACAGTCGCTATGTTAATACTCTGGTTTTTGCGTGCAGATGTATCTCTAACGTGCCAGCGCTTGACCTGCGCTCTGAACGCTTGACACTGACACTGACACTGTGATATGTGTTTAGACGAAGTCAGCGATCCCTCTGCTACTGTAGACTTGAGGTTTACGCTAAATGTCAGGTTTAACAGAAGATTTGTAAACACGGTGATAACCTGCATACACTAAAATGAAAATGTCTTTATTTCGTTTAATGAGCTATTCATAAAACCATTGCAGAAGCCTTCACAGTATGGTGACTTAGGTGGATGATGGGATACTGCTCTGAAATGAATGTAAATCGGATTCGTGGGTGAGAAGCCCTCAATTATCTCAGAAAACTTAAAAGTGTGTCCTTAAAGTGTAAAACTAGCATCTTTCAAAACCATTTGAAAATATATGCTAATAAATAAGTATTGCTGAGATTTAATATCCTAAAACCTTTCTACAAAGTGGAAATAAATTGCATACTGTGCTTCAGATGGAACAGTTGATCTTGTGCCAGAGAATCATGGTTGGGTCTTTTGTAGAGAAGGTTTAGGTGGCCAGATGTTGCATGTTCACAGTTCGACACCAGGCCATTCATGTGGTGCAGACAGATTCCACACTCTGCAACAACATCTTCTGAGTCTGAAGGGCCGAAACGCATTCAGCCATGCTTCTGTTACGAGGATCCAGTCTTTTTTCTCATTCTCTCTGTCCAACTCCGCATTTCAATTAATTTACTAATCAGACTCGTCAATTTACAGGGCTATGTATTCGCAGTTAAATAAATGAAGTATAAGCGGTAACCCACCTATTTAAAATTTGAGGTCTTAGTTACAGTATGTATGAGAGGTATGTTCTTAGGTGTGTTTTTTTTTTGTCATCTTAATTTAGATTGTGGTTAGCGATTCCTACTGCTCTTCTGGAATGGCGTCAAATAAAGAACTACTGTGCCCACTGTGTGTGGCTTTCGAGACCACTAGTTGACCTTGCCAAGCAAGTAGATCTTGGATGGGTGTAGGGTCATAGTAGAGGTTGAAGGTTATCGTTAGGTGCGCAGCTATCTTTAGCCACTCTGAAGGCACACAGGTCTCATGTGAGGCACAGGAGGGGCACAACAATTGTGGTACGATCTTGCCAGACTTTATAATGTCAGCACTGCATGGGAAATTCTTCTGTTCTCCACAGCCTCGGGTTTCACCTATACTGGGGTTGAACACATTGCATCAGCAAAAATATCCAATCAGGTGAAGAGAGTACTTCACAAGGAACGTTTGCCATTCCGCGATATACGTTTTAAACGAACGGGACCTGTACAGTGAAATAGTAATTAGATGGGAGACGGTCCGTCTAGTCTTGTTGTCTGAAATTCTCAGAGAGCCTTTTGCTTTCTTACCATCTGTGAAAATGCTAGTTGGTGCCCCCAACAACATTTGTGTAATAATGATTCCAGTGACACGTTTAAAAATAAAATAAAAAAATGGATGGCACAGGTATAGAGGTTCTGAAGGGTAAAGGTGCTTTTTAAAGCATTTTATTTTTGGTCAAAAGGTGTTTTTTTGCTTCTTTTTTTTGCTTTCAAGCTCTGGCTTGGGAGAAAAAAATAAATAAAATATATATATATATATATATATATATATAAACGCAAACAAATAAACCACTTCAAAAGGCCAGACAGGCCAAATTAGATAAAGAAAAATTAGAGAAAGCCTGTGTAGTAAAATGAATAAATAATAAATTTCTGTGTTTCTGACCTCCTTGGGCATTGTGGCAGACTTCCACAGCTCAGCGTGAGACCGGTGACTTGCACAGTTTTGAGCGTCCAGAGGGCCGGCTCAAACCCTCGGCTCTGTAATTAAATCAGACCGTATCTTTTGTGGAGAATTGCTACCTTCGACAGGAAATGAATGAACGTAATAACTTCATTGTGTAAAAGGGGTTAGTTAAGTTTAGCTCCACTTGAGTGCGGATGATAAAGTAACCTAGAGGTCCATAAAAACAGCACTCTGGAAGCAGAGGTATGCGTGATGTAATTGCTGTTTATTTATGCCAAATGGGATAGTGGGTGTAGACGTTGCATTATCAAGTGACGATGCTTCAGCAGAAAGGCATGCGATCTAACTGAAATAATGGTCATGTGTGGTCACTTGAAAAATACACTTTATTCTCAACAGGGTAAGCTAGATAAATGATGATATATCTTTAAACATTACAAGGAATGACAGAGACTACCTCAATTGCTCGTTTGCCAATTAAGATTAGTGTAGTCTGCAATTTTCCAATTGGTAGTGAGATATCTATTGTTGTTAATTATAATAGTTTTTATTATAATGAAGAAAAATACTAGTTCAGTTGGCTTCCATACCACAGAGACATAGACGCTTAATTTAAAGTCCAACTACATTCAGTAATTTCTTATGTTCTCCCGATAAGGGTTTCTATTTTTTAAACAACTGGGAATAATTTACAAGACGATACTTATATAGATGTATAATTAAAGAAGTGGTTTAGAAAAGGTGCTTGGCCTTACTTATCCTGAGTTGGGTTATTCAGGTATGATCTACCCAGATAGTCTGGTCTCGCCATCAGAGAAAATCAGTTCTGTCAAAGGCCCAGGTTTTTTCTTGTTTGGTGGGGGGGGGGGGGGGGGGGGGGGGGGGGGGGGGGGGGGGGGGGGGGGGGGGG
>JAOVYW010033263.1:0-11773 GCA_025775045.1 Hiodon tergisus
AATCAGGGCCAGCCATAAACCTTTTAAAACATTATTCACGGGCCCTTTATCGTCTGTACTCGGCAGCCAGTGTTTTAAAATACAAATGAACCGTGAAAAGAACAAAAGTAAACGGATATATAACCAAACAAACTAAATATATAAATCTCCTTTTTGTTTGTATTAGAAATCCTGTATGTATGGACACAGAGGGGAGGTTTCTAAGGCGTAAAGTAAATTCTTTTGAAGTGGAACTAATCATCTGTGGGACGGTTGTCGTTGTCCTAACAACGCAACTGAATTGATAAGAGCGTATCTTTTGTGGAATACGTTTTCTTCTTTCATTCAAACCTGATGATGATACCGGTTACGCCCTGTCCGCCCACATTGTCAACCGAAGCATTTTTGGTCGAAAAGTCTTTACTTGGTAACGCCTAAAACACGGCGGGTGACCCCTCTGACGTCAGCATTTTCCTTCTGTTTCGAAGTCTTTCTGATTTTTAATACCATTATATAAAACGGATTATAATCTCACACAAAATATTCGACATAAATTGAAAGTAATGGAAAGAAGAAACTTCTATTATTTTGACTTTTTAAAGTATCTCCCCTGGCTTATATATTAAACCAATTAACAGATAACTGTTAATTAATTTGTAACTGTCAATCAAAAAAGAGATCAATTGCCAAATCGATTTTTATTAGCAAATCTGCAGTTTGCGCTCAGTCTAACGGTAATTCGCTCCTGTACAAAATGTCATTTATAAAGTCGTTTTAAATTAACCAAAGTTGCGACACAACACAAATTCTCGTTTTTTAACATTACTTTTATATTTTGATAAATGGCAATGTGTCATTTCTGTTCGTTCTGCTTTAATTAAAATATTTATTAGAATTCAGGCTTTTAAAAACCTTTTGCATTACTGATTCCCGCACTTTTCCTGAAGTGAGATTGAAATGGAGAGTCCTTAAATTCCTTGTTAAGGTCGAATGAACTTCGTGCTGGAATTTCTGCACAGCTGTTGAGCGTTTCTGTTTAGATTTCACGGAGAGCCAGCCAGTCTGTATAAGACCTAGTAAAAGGCCTTAATTAGAGGTGGGGTGCTTAAAGTTCAGGAGATAACCTGAACCCAAAAAGTTGGGAGTGCTTGTTTCTTTAATTTCTTCACACTAGAATCTCAAAGTTTCAAAGCTGCTTTGTCCTTGCATATAATAAATAACATTTCAGTTATTATTATCACTATAACTGTTAATCAAAACTGTAGTTTAGGACATCCTGGGATAAAGATATTAAAATGAAAATTTTGAATAACTTACATGCTGTTCATCATCAAAGGAATACAAATCTTTAGTACATATACGCTGTCTATAAATACATGGCGGTGTTATTTTTTATAATAAATACAAAACATTGAATTATTGAATAAAGAATGTTCAATTGAAAATAAGACTACTTTAAACAGGTAGAAAACAAAAACAAATTGGTTCCCAACTCTCATGAGGGTGTCGATTTTACTAGGCTTAAGCCCTATAGAGCAAAGTGAATACATTTTTAAATTAGTAAATCTTTAATTATATTGTATGCTTTGAAAAGAAACTTTGTTTTCTAAATTTTTTTGGGCGAGCAATATCATTGGCGAATGTTGTAGGCATTTGGTAAGTTTGATATTTTTGAAACAGCAAGCGATTTAATTCTTTCCTTCTGCTTTGTGGTCTCCTCATAAGAAAGTGTTGTTTTTTGTTTTCGTAAACAACCTTCTTCACTCATTTTACAAAGAGTACACAATGGATAATCGTAACACCTTTGTCCCAGATTGAAGGCTGTGTACATTTTCAGCGTACTCTCACCCATACCTATTGAATATTTATATTGTTATTACTAGTGCTGTCGAGTCTTTGTCAAAGGTTTGTTGCTGTGTAGGAACGCTGTATAAAAATTAAATGTTACTAATCTATGTGAATTAACGGCAGAATGCAAATTGTGTTTGCTTAGAGGTGCCCACTGGCATGTTTAAATTTGTGTTATATAATGCAGTGTAAAACTAAATATTGAAATGCGTGTCTGTTGGGAGAATATTCATGTGTGCGTATATTTTACAAGTTGACCATTTACCTTAAATGTGCCTTTCCTTATAGCAGAATTGAAATTTGAAGTTTTTTTTTTCCAGTCAGCAAACTCTGTCCATTACTTGCTCAGCAGTTGTGGCCGTTGGGAAATCTGTTGGAATTTCTGTTCGACAAAACCATTTAGTCAGTGTAGAGGTGGAAAAATAAGAACTGAGTGTTTTAATGTGTAATGGCTTTTACAGATTTAAAATATCATACTTTTTCTATTCAGTTCTTTCTTAATGGCCAAGATTATATTCTTGTTCATGCCCACACAAATGTATGTTGGAAAATAAGTACAAGATAATTATGTAATATGTAGGTGGGGGCTTCTGGTGTTCAGGGGGCGAAGAGGTGGCACCCATTTAAAGTGTCATAGAAATTATAAAGGTTATATCCATCAAGTAAATATACATTTGAATTCCTGTTGAAGATTGTGCAACCAGTAGAGTAACAAGAAATCCTTTAGGGCATAGAAAATAACAGGGCCCAAGGAGTATGACATTGGCTATGGTTCTCAATTTAGCTTAAAATGTACTTCACGTTCATTTGTTACTTATTCCACAAATGAGCAGAGTTAAAGAACAGCGGAACAGATTGTTTAATACAACTGCACGTACTGGCACACTAACCATGGCTGCCTAAAGGACACATCTTCCAACAGAAAAAAGGTTTGAGAGAAAATTAGCAACCAGGTGACTTGGTCTGTCTGGTCAGCTGTTTATAGACATTGTTAAGATTATCCAACGATGTGTATACCTACCTACCTACCCACCTACCTGCCTACCTACCCACTTACCCTGTTCCAATCTTAAAATCACTTTAAAGGATGCTCAGCTAGTACTTCAGTGCCTACCTGTTACTAGAGCATAATATTTATTTCCATAGAAACACCTAGAAGTCTGAGAATAAAAAACTGAGTAGCTCTGTTTTAAAATGGTCTGGTCATTTGTGCAACCATTGGGCTTCAACACGAGCAGTCTTTCTGCTTCATTTTATCCAGAAAAAAACAGACCAAACAATGGACACTCTGTCAGGACTCAGGGGTCAGAAACAACGAGTCCCCGACTCCTGACTCTGACCAGACAAGGTAGAGGCATCTACCTAAGAACTCAGGAGTGTGTGCCTGGACAGAATGGTTGTAAGGGTCATCTTCTCAATTCTCTCACTGCTTTGCCATGAATAGTGCAGATACAGGTTTTAATGTATATGCTATACATTTGCAGAAATGCAGAGTCTTGCAAAAACCGGATATATTGTAGAAGTCCTATTCATCTATCTTAGCAAATAGAGTCTTGATACAAATCTAGCGCATTACAGGAAACATAGCCATTGCAACTTTTAAATACATTATCACAGACAACGGAAATCCAGGCTTTTTTTTTGCCAAAAGGAATTTCATTGTAATACTCAACATATTTATCAGTCAATGCACTTCTCTTGTATAACTGTGTTGTTTATTTATCCAATTTGAGGGGAAGAATTTAAATGTAACATTGTTATTGCAAGATTAAGGAATTTCTCCATTGACTTTACAGAAGGCAATTTCAGCAGGGGATCTGCAAACACGCCTTCAATGGATAACAGTACACCAGGAGGAAAACTGGCCCTGGAGGTAAGACTGTAAAAATGTTGACATATTTACCGAAGATGGAAATGAAACGGTCAAACTATAAGATTATTTTTCATATTATACAGGGGATAGACCTAATCACTGGTGATCTTAAGGTAAAACAGTATGTTTGAGCTGAATGAGGTTAGTGAGAGAATTAGTTAACTTAAGTAGATATCTAACCTAAATGACAAATTGGAATCCATCCAAGCCTGAAGTATCTAGAGAAGGTCATTTTAATTTAAAATATTTGTCTTGGTCCAGCAATAAGCTAAATTATGGATAATTTACACCAGCCTCACAGACAGGATATTTTGGAGAGATTTGGATTCTCTTTGTTGAAACTTTACAAGTGTCCGACCTGCTAAATTAGAGTGCTGTAGTGGGGGATGTGAAAATGTCTTCAGTTGATATGAGGCTAGCTATCTGGCTAGATTTTCTTGTCCAACACAAATTATAGAATTTAGTAAGAATTTGCTTTAGTACGTATTTAAACATACGTAAGAGCAATATTTTCATTTTCAGTAATGCAACTAAAGTACAGTGTACAGTGATTAGTGATGAGGTGTATAGGAAATAAACGTTAATTGGAAGAGAATGTATTTTTTTATTGCAATTGTGTTTGACATAAGCATTAAGCATCAACTTCAATCACCTCTTCTCAACTCGAGAGTTGTGCTTTGGCTGTTAACTCTCTAGTCCCCTGATCACTCAGCTGTGGCCCCCATTTCAGAGACTTAAGTTAATATTAGGATTGGTAGCATTTCAGAGTGGTGACGAGACATGTAAGGGTCTGGGTGAAAAATACCTACAAAGTAAGATTTGCATCGTAGTTATTGATTCAACCATATCCAGGAAACTGACTAGAATCTTTTAGTTGAGACTCCTTCATAAGGGTGCTAAATATAAATTAAAATACTATATATAAAATGCTAAATATAATAGCAATTACGGAACATCCTATAGGCTTACATTTATTAGTATAAATAAGGTATCGCCAGCTAACAACAAATGTTTTGGTACAGGAAATAAAAACATAAAACAGGCTTGTTTCAATTCCCTTGTGCAAATATATAAAGTATATGTTCCTGCCTCTTTATGGCCTCTGTGACACGTGTGTGTATATATAGCTGAAACTCAACTAAACCCAGACCAGAGCATTAAAAACAATCCAGACTTTCCTAAACATATAGATCTACCACGGAACCCACATTCCTCCGTCATTGAATCAGTCACGCAAACTCAGTTCAGTAGGCTACATTTTGTCATATCTGACAGTTAGCCTGTTTATCTAAATGGTAACCGATTAAACGTAATGCTAAACAGTGACTAACTGAACAATGAAGCAAAATACGCTAACGTGCGTGGCCTATATATCCTACATTTGCCTTTTTATGGTTTCTGTGATATTTTAAAATATTGTATACTTTAAAAGCAAAATATGATTTTGGTTGTCTATTGCCCTGAACAGAAGGATGCCTTGTCGCCTTGGTGTGACTATGCTATATTACAAGTAAGGAAATATCAGCACGAAGCCAAAATTAATCTGTGATGACCGTTCTAGCTAATATATTGATTTATTCATTAACTTCTGTGAGCCTTCGAGTGATGTTTGGCGGATAAGTTTTTTTGGCTGGCGCGAAAAAAAAAAAAATCATTTTTATCATCAGTGCACGCCGTGCAGTATCTGGTTGCCATTGTCACCACAGCAGACGGAGACTATTCCTCTACTGTGCCAACTGGCACGACGTTCTGAAAAAAAGAGACAGAGGAAGCACAATTCTAATCTTAATCCCACTAGACACCAAGGTCACTGTGGTGACCGCGGTTTTATTTACCTTGCTGGATTCAGCAGCTGCAATATGGAGCATATCTCTTTGTGCAACAGCAAAAGAATGCCTGTATAATTGGCCTAGGGACTGTGTTACAGTCAATGGAAATATTTTGGCTCAAATTTGTCAATGGAGTGAACCATTTAGTAGTTTAATAGAACCAGAGACTGGATTGCATGCTTTTATCTCCACGGAATTGGCACACAGTACAAACAAGGTGCAGTCTCACATAGAAAATGCTTCATTTATTTACAGGGAAAATTGCTTTTGTTCCATACTCACAAAAATGTAACATTTAAAGCAGGTTGTCTGGACTATGCACTCTTCATTGCATCATCTATATTTTAGGTGTGGCACGTAGTAAGCATTTGCTGTTGGTTCTGTTTCTTCCTCTTACCAAAATACCATAGTGTACTATATTTATTTTATTTTAAAAATTAACTGGTTTTAAAGCGTAGAAGATTAGATTGAACCTCTAGAAAACTCCTCTTGGTGCAGAAACATCTCATTGAATTTTACCTCATTCTGGTACGCTGGCATTTAAGTATACGCCAGTCAATAATTTTCACCAAAAATCCAGTGCCTAGTGTAGTGTGTGAGCTGCATAAATTTCAACTTAATGCTGGGTTTAATTCAAACACGTTTTGAACCTGAAGTAATTCTGATCTTTCTGTGATATAAGCTGAGTTCTATGATACTCTCTGTTTTTGTCTGTTCTGTAACGGCAGAGAGGGGAAGTGAATTGATTTGGGGAATAAAATGACCTTGTTGTCTATAATTATGGAATAAACCTAATGAAAATTTATCTAAGAACTTAAACTGTGTTATAGGCAAAAAGCGATGTTAACATCATCTGTAGATGTTATAATAAAATTATAATATTAAGAAATAAGGCCAGCCTGCTCATGAGAAATATGAAACACACTTTGTTAGTATCAAATAAGTGTCATTCTCCTGATGCACTTCATTGTTTAAAATAAATATCCTGAATGGGATTTACAAAAGGATTCTGGGTAGTGGCTGTAATAACTGAATTTATCACCCGTGTCTTTTGGTTTCTTTGTTTTTGATGTTTTTTTTAAATATTATAACATATAGGCAACAAAAAACCTAATCTAGCATTCATTAAAATTGTAATGACCCCTTTTAATTTGATTATAAATATTTCCATATTTCTTTTCTGCTGTTCTTTGCCACAGTCATCTGCTCAAGCACCATTGTAATTCATCAACATCAATGGGCACTTGTGAGGATTCCATGGAAGGAGAATTGGTGGATTTTTTTTTTTGTAAATTATTTTGTTTGCTCTTTTATTTAATGCATTAATGCATAAAAAATCAGCATTGATGGAAACCAAATTATGAAAGATCAAATGCACCCCCTGTTAATGCTGGGCCTACTTTAAATTCAAAACATGTTTTGCATGGACATCGTTGTTACCAAAAAAATCCAAAAATAAATTATATATTTAACTAAATATTCTTTGGTCATCCGGTTTATGCTTTACAAACTGGAGAGTTTCTATTCTGGCTTCCTAGTGGATCTTACTAGTTTAAAAAAACAACAACTAACTACGCCCACGAAAATAAAACAAACCTTTCAAACTATTAAACAACCGACAATGGAATGCGGAATAATTCCATGGGGTTCTTATTAAAAATGCCAGGCCAGGGCACAAATACGTTGCAGCCTCAGAAAATGATTTTGAAAATGTTTTTGATCTTCTGCTGCAAGTACTTTCAGCTGTCCGCTGGTTTCCTAGCAACGGCAAACAAAAGCAGGGCACATTTCGAGATTCCCGCGGCGTGGCCGGTCTGGCAGCGCCTTTGATCTCTGACTGGAAAAAAATAGCTGAGTGGGCACTATTTTCATTTCGGTGTCCCCCTCCCCAAAACGATCTGAAGCCGCCTAATCTTCATTTGTCTCACGGACTGAGCACTTTTAGCAAATCAAACGGGCAAATGGTTTATTCAACTCGCTGTCATCTTGATGGTGTATATTTCAGCCTTTTTTGAGAGAGAGATTGTATCTAAATCTCTACAATAAATTTTCTGTGGAGCAGATATGACAGCGGTTTTTCACTGAGGCATGTATTAAATCTGCACCTTGTTCTATGAGCTTAGCTTGAAAGTACTTCATGCTTAAAAAAAAAACAAAAAAATCTTTCATAATTACACGCATTCATGTTGCCCCCCTCTCTTCCTCAATTTTGAGGCCTTTTGATAGAGCTGAATCTACTTAGCTCCTAAGAAACTATGAGCCTGGAGCTTAATGGGCAAATTGCTGTGCCATTTTCAGGGTCATAGAGCGCCCAAAGACCTGCCCTTTACCAAATTGCCAAACTAAAATCAGGGCATATATATACATTTCTTTTAGAGTTTAAATGCTATGAAATAGCCAACTCTGGTTATTTGCTTACAACCCTGGTGGAAAAAAAAAAATTCAAATAAATATTTGCACCTTTATTGTTTTGAGTCAGAATAAAATCAGAGACAGGCGCGTATATATAACTATGACTAGCTTGTCACAAGTCCGCTATGCCAAAAGACTCAGGAGACCTGCATGGCCACATTAGTGAACTCAAGAGTTTGATGATCACATACTAGTGCACCCTGATATTTAGGTAATTTGTGTCTATTTCTCTAGGACTCATTGAGAATCGTTGATATGGATGTTATAAAGTTATTAAGTTATAAAGAATAGTGGATAGAATATTAAGTTAGTAAGATTAGTTCACAAAAAGAACATTCATGTAACATAAAGCCCAACTTTCTAATTAACAATGATTAAGACCATTAGGTTGTAGACTCACTTAACACACAGTTTAAAAAAAAAAATTCCATTGAAGAGAAACATCTTCTCTTCCTGGCTTCTTCTCCATTAAGCTTTTTCCATGCTGTGTTTTCACCAATTTACCGTGGCTGCAATTACTGCAATTAATTGTAGTCGCTGGTCACCACCTGCTCTCTGCCCCAGTGCACATCTGTAATGACTCCTCAGTTAGGACGTCCCCCATGACTTTTGGGCCCAAGTGCGTAAGCGCAGACAAGCAACGGATCTACCGCGCATGTAGAGGATTTCTTGAAGTAATAAAAATAGAATGAGAATATTTGGCCAATGCTGTAGAATCTGAAAACAACCAACGGTGTGTGTATGAATTCTAGGTCTATGTGGAATGGCCTCCTGTTCAGTGGTGGTCGGTGATGGGTTGGGAGTGGTAGTGTTGAGACTCCAGCCCGGCCTCGACCCTCGGGTCTCATGATACTTGGATGTTGATGAAGAAACTTGTTGCAGCCTGCCCGAGTGCTCAGGGATGGAGAAGAACAATGGGCAAAATAAATCAGAAGTTAGAAGATGACAAGAATAAATAGAAGTTCACGTAAATCAAGCAGACTTATGCAATAAAAGATCAGAGAGAGAAGCCCTGCCGAGTTTACCCACCCCTGCACAGGAGTCGCTCTGCTAATTTTGCACCTCCGCTGTGCTCTCCCGGTCACTATCGGCAAATGACACGAGCTAGATTCAAACTGGTGGGCTCCAGCTCATGCTCAGTTTGCACTTTTACCTTTTTGAGCCACTTGTCAGGCAATCAAAGATCTAGATGGGAAAAATACCTCATGGTGAATGGTGCTGTGTCACATGGTACAGAGTTGGTGCACTGCTGAGGGGGAAAGAAAAACAACAGTGGCTGATGTTTCCTCAGTAATATGGGTTGCACACGGATTTTACGCATCCAGCCAATTTGGTTAACCAAGAAGAGAAGTGCTCGGCCCAGCCTCGCTCCCCTCCGGGGTGTCTTTGTTCAGCAAACCTATGCTCTCCAGATCTTCGCTCCTATTACTGTAACCAACGATTCTCCAGCTTGCGTGTTCCTGTCACTAGTCCTTTAGCGGGGCACCGTGCGCTGCCTGTAAACTCCAGGGAGAACTGCAGAAAAAGTGGCTCACATTTCACACTAGGCTGATAACCCCACACTTTCAGGCAGTACCTCGGCCGTCAGTACATAAACACTTCCTTTTAAGATCCGTGTATCGCAGAAATCATGCATTTCTTACAGTTTGCTGCTCTCTTGTTCTCAGTGGCGGCTGCTGCAGTTTTTCCACTCATGTTTTCATAGCACTGTGTGACAAGCTTATCTTATTTAGTGTCATGTTACAGTTGATGCTGTCTCTGTATTGTTTGCCCTTCTCTCTTTCTGTTTGCACCAAATTTATAACACATTAAAGGCCTCGTAAGTCACTATGCTTAAGAAAAACATATAAAATGTTATTCAGTGTCATTGGAGATAACTCTGTTAGATGCTGTTCCTACCAGGTTTCAGTTTAGTCAGATCTGTGGAGACTGTTTGTTCATTTGCGCTGCCAAAGAAGAACACAATTCATTGTTTATTCATGTTTATTCATGTGATTTGTTGAGGCTGGTCCCAATGAATTAGTGCAGTACTGACCAAGGCTCAGATGAGCTTGTGAGAACAGGCTTTTCTAGTAGGATTTGAGTCAAGACCATCTTGTCCGCCAAACATCACTCGTTCGTTTTTTAAAAGCAAGGTAGCACCATGACATCATGATGTAGGATGCAGGAGGATGTAGGAGTTGCAAAGTATGTCGCAAAGTATGTGTTGAGATGTGGCTGCTGTAAACTTGTGTGTGAATTTACATGTTTTTCAATCAGCTTGTGCATCTGTCAAAAGCCTTGCGTGCTGGTGAAAATCACTACCGTGTTACAGCACTCCAACGCTCAAAAGGCCTTAGTGAACTAAGTCACCCCTCCAATTAGCCTGGGTCACAGAATAAAAGAAAAAGCCAATTGCTTCCTGGAGATCTGAAGGCAGAAGGAAAGGCCAAGGTGTTTTCTCTTGACAAAGTTATTTTTAGTAAACTGTTTAGTGATTATTGTTAAGGGAGATCTGCTGTTTATATTTTGTACTCCATTCTAGCTTCCCTGTGGATTTATGACCTGTGAGACTGTACCCAACATTGGTAACAACCTACACTTGTGGTAAGGCAAAGGTAAATGCATGAAAAAGGGTATGCTTATTGAAAAATAAGGGTTAAACAGCAGGGAGTAAAAGAGCACTGGATTTTAGGATCCAAAAAATCTGCCAACATCAATCCTTTGTAAAATGTTCTTATCAAAATTTTTGAATTGCCCTGTATTTTTCCTCCCATCACCACACACGGGGAGAGTAAAGAAGTACAAATAATCTCCTACAATCCTAGTCACCTTCTTTCCCTCCGTCACTGCAGGCTACACAGCACACTCAAGAAGCTCAGAGGCACGTCCCTCCCAACAGTACGGTTGTTAACAACACGCCGGGAGAAGCCCTGCCGATTTAACCCCCAGCCCAGGCAGCATGCACCGCAACCGTGCACTCCCGGTCACAATCAGCTAATGACACGAGGTGTGTTGGAACTAGCCAGCACATGGGGCTCAGTCTGCACTCAGGCAAGCGCCGTTCCCAGGTGAGCCACTCAGGAGACATTTTTTAATCGTAAACATATCACCTTGTCCTAATTAGGAGCGATCTTTGGAGCGATCGGGCACTGTAAACATTTTCAGTTATTTTGTAGAATAATTCCAACATGGTTCACGGTTAATGGTGGGGAAAGAGGATGATTTAAATAATAGTGTAAATGTACATGCATACTCATGTTTGTAATATGTGAATAATTAATTTAATTATAAGGAACAATTTTTTCTTGTTTGTTCTCTACCCAAAGAGTTCTCTCTGTCTGTGTAAAAATGTAACATACGACTAGATTGCCTTTTTAAAATAACATTGTTGATGATTAATTTTTCCTGTACTATCTAACCTGTTTATTATTTTGTCGTTGTTAAACTGATAATGCAATCATTTAATGGTTGAATAATTAAAAGAAAAGAAAAAAATCATTCCAATGCAACTTTGTGCCCTTAGTTTTTCCTTGTTCCAGACCTTAGGTCTGAATGAGTGGCCGGGGTCCAATTCAGCAGAATGGTTGGGTCACCTTCAAAGGCCCCCCGCCTGTGCCCTGGCCAGGCAGTCCTGCACTCTGGAACAAGCTGCCGACCTCACCACCCCCCTCCCCTTGAGCTGACCGTGTGGAGAGGATGCTGCTACTGTGTGATCATACTGAGAGGAACACTGCCACTGTGTCATCTCGAGCTGACCATGAGCGGACCATGCAGAGAGGAACACTGCCACTGTGTCATCTCGAGCTGACCATGAGCGGACCATGCAGAGAGGAACACTGCCACTGTGTCA
>JAOVYW010033274.1:0-22400 GCA_025775045.1 Hiodon tergisus
ACTCCGGCGCCACCTCCACCTGCCAGTAGCCGCTGCGGAGGTCCAGAGAGCTGAACCAGGTCGAGCCCGCTATATAGACCAGGGAGTCGTCTATCCGCGGGAGAGGATAGTAGTCTTTTTTTGTTACCTGGTTCAGCCTCTTGTAGTCGACACAGAAGCGCCAGGTGCCATCCTTCTTCCGGATGAGCACTGCCGGGGCCGACCACAGGCCGTCCGAGGGCTCAATCACCCCGGCCGCCGCCATCTCCTTTATCTTCGCATCCGCAGCCTCCTGCTTGGCCCGGGTCATTTGCCGAGGCAGAATCCGGATAGGGGAAGGCGGTCCCGGTGTCAATCGAGTGCTGCACCAACCCGGTCCTGGTGCAGTCCTCGTCTCGGGCGACGAAGGTGTCCCCGAACTTCGCAACTAGCTTAGCTAGTTCCCGTCTCTGCCCATCGCTAAGGCCCTCACTGCTGCGTTGCAGCAGGTCCCGTACAGCCTGCTCGGTCTCCGCCAATAACTCGGGGAGGGCAGGTCGGGGCGTACTACGCACCGGTACGGGAGCCTTGGGCCGCTTGCCCTGGATCGGCGCCGCCGGGGTAGAGGACCCCCTCGACCGCCGTCCACATCGCCGAGCCCCTGTCGAGCCCCCATGAGGAAATCCAGCCCGAGGACGCAGGCCTAGCGGATCGGGGCCAGCCAAAAGCGGTGTTGTAGCCAGTGGCCCCCGACTTCCACCCACAGCAGGCCGCTCCCCTGGGTCCTCGTCCTCTCCCTCATCACTCTCCGGAGAGTAAGCGAGGAGGCCCCCAAGCCTGCCTCCGGGATGGTGAGAACCCCGGGGTGGAGAAGGGTAATGGTTGACCCTTGAGTCAACCAAGACCTGACACGCCTGCCCCTCAACCCGGCAGGGGAGGTACAGGCTGCGGCCCTGTCCGATCCGGCCCACCGTCACCGGGACGTCCGAGGCGACGGTTGTGGCGGATGGAGTGGAGTCACGGGGGGGACGGTCCCTCCTTTACGCCCTCAAGGCGGCGTTTCTCGACGGCTTCTCCATCGCCTTCGGCATTGGCGCTGGGCACACCCAGGCCACATGGCCCTTCCTCCCGCACCTCCGGCAGACCAGGTTCCATGCCCGGTCGGTGGAGTCGGAGGCGAAGGCCACGTCTTCCTCGTCCTCGGTGTCGTCAGCCGCCTCCGCTTGACGACACGGGTGGGCCGCCTTGGCCGGTGGTCTGGCGGGGGTGAGTATGCCCTCAGCGTGGGAGGCTAAGCTGAGGGCCTGGTCGAGAGTAGAGGGTCCGCTAGCCTCACGTGGAGGAAGGCCTGGAGGGTGAGCGTCTCTTGGATACCTCGCGGGAACTCGGGATGAGCTCGCCGGACCAGGTAGTGGGCGTCGGACGCTAACGGGCCCAATTTCGTCCCCGGCCTCCTCCACAACGCCGACACCTCCTCTCAAGCTCCTCCAGCTTCACCTGCAGCTCCCTCTTCTGCCTCAAGGTGGAGTCTTCCTGGTCCAAAGTTCGGTCCATTCTTCCTGGTTCTAACACCAATGTAGCGTTTTTACAAGAGAGCTACTTCTCTGCGTGGTTTCAAGCAGGAGACGGCACTGTTTAACAGGAATGTATGCTCTTTATTTCGCACATGCGCTTACGACTACCTTTAGAAAGGTGGATCAGGCAGTGCAAAAAACTGGTAGGTAAGCAGTAACAGACCGAAAGCCTTCACACACCATAACACTCTTGATCGCGGTGAGGAAACAGAACCTCACACAAACAATCGATTAGACAAAGACAAACAACACAACATCTTTGCCAAATACAACCGGCACTTAAAACAGACTATTTACAGGTTTTAAGTCTCTGAAGCGAGGCTTCCCGGCAGCCCCCGCTACAGTACATCGCCTTTAATTAGATAAGTACTATATGGACGACAGTAGAACGATGTCTGCAGTTTAGCAAAACAAAAGCAAAAATTGTGCTAAACAAATATTACTGCGAAATTTCAAAATTAGGTTGGTTGGAAAGTTTTTGTTTTTATCGCCATTGCTAACCTACAGAGGGTCACTTAAAAGGTTTTTTTTTATTTATTTAAATTAATTACATAAAGTGTATAACATAAAAACGAGACATAACCGTAATCTACAAAGATGCTCGGAAATTACAATTACAGTACACATCAATTCGTGAAAATTTGTCACCAAAGTTTGAAATTTGAATTTCATAAGTATTTCAGTGTTTAATCATATTGTTTAAATTATTTAATAAATTACAGTTGGTAACTTCTGCGTGCCAAAAGGTCTTGTAGTCGTAACTCGCAATCCGCAATCGTAAAAAATGAATGGCACATTTTGTGTTTGTTATTTTGATTGCAATTTATCTTACTATGTAGTGTGTTCTCAATATTAGTTTTTTCCCCAATTGATTCCATTGCTATGCCTGCCATTACTCGGTTCCTGGAGGACAGCTTCGGGTTTCTGACGTCCAATCCCGGCGTGCGTTCAGATCAGGTGTTTTTCACGCAGCCTTCAGTAGCTTGCTAGCCGCTCAGGTGGCTAGTTAAATTTTGTTATGACACTTTCACTATTACGGTGGTATTCTGAGTCGTTTAACACGTAAACCACAAAAGTATATATAATTCTTGTATTTAAATAAATTAAATAATTGATAATAAAATGCATTAAAATATGAACTTGTATATTTGACAAGTAGCAATTTTACAAGCTAACATAAAATAAATAACCGAATCTGCTAAAGCAGCCTATCCAAATATGAAAGATGGCGGCTCCTGGTAAACAGTGAGTAAGAGTTCGATATTTGGTGTTACTAACCAATTTAGAACAAATACACGTGGATACTTAATAATGTTAATAATGGTTATATTAGAGAGAGGTAATGTATAGTAGACGGAAGTTAGCTACGTTAGAGTTGATAATTTAATCGCTTTACTGATTTTATAACTCCTACATATGCGCAAGCCAAATACAATATAATAGTTTTTATTCAGTAATCTTTTTGTACAGATCCCCAGACGAATGTATTGTATCCATGCTAGCATGTAGGATCACTCGATTCAAAACAAGTGTTTGTCAGATTTGAATTCAAGATTTTGCCTAAGATATACTAAGACATGTGTACGTAAATATAAACAATTTCTTAATCTACTTAGCTATGTTTGTAGTTATTTACATACTAGCACCGCCTCTAAATTTTAGAAGATACAACACCACCTTGCTCTTACCTTTAGACGTGTACACGGATTTGCTTAGCCAGAGTTGGTGTGCGATGATCTAATGTGAAGACTGGTTTACAGTCTTATAATATAAAAAAGTTGAGAAGTAAATACCAAGCTAAATCATTGGTCTCAACTAAATTTTTTTCCTTCCTTAAGGTATGGATTGATTTTGCCCCGCAAAGGCGCTTCAAAAGAAGCTACCTTGCCTCGTCCCTCTATCTTTGGGGATGACTCAGACAATGAAGTAAGCTGGAAAACTAAATTAACCATTATGTTGCGTTATAATGTGGCTCTGGCAGGATGGATTAGTACGCGCAATGAACTACAAAATAAAACGCATGTCGAGTGTCCATGTTACCAAAGCTGTATTTGTTTTTAAGTGATGTCTGTTGGTGGACAATTTGATACAATCTCTGTGCATTCTCTGGGTCATGCCTCCCTCCTTCCTCTTCCTCCAGACCTCAGTTGGTGAGAGTTTGCTGAAGGAAGCGGCAAAGAAGAAGGTGATGAAGCAGGTGAGTGAAGGAGGGTGACGGATCAGGGGTGGTGGTGGCTTTGAATGCAAAGGCAAGAACAGAAATAATTGAATTTGTATCGCCTGTCTCAGACCCGCCTGGAGATGCAGAGGGCCCTGGAGCAGGACAGCAGCGTGTATGAATATGACAGCGTGTACGACGACATCCAGAAGCAGAGGGAGGAGAGCAGCAAGCGAGCGCTCGGCTCTGCCGACAGGAAGGTGAGCGGGGATGGTCGTGCTGTGGGCTCGCCCGGACGAACGGGTCTTCTCAGACAATAAACTCACCTAATCCCCCACCCCTGGTAGCCCAAATACATAACGCAGATCCTGCGGGCCGTGGAGGAGAGGAAGAAGGAGCAGGAGCGACGTGATGAGAGGAAGATCCAGAAAGAGCGCGAGCAAGAGGGGGAGCAGTTCAAGGACAAGGAGGCCTTTGTGACCTCAGCCTACAGGCAGAAGCTCCTGGAGAGGAAGGAGGAGGAGGAGAGGGAGAGGCGGGAGGCCGAGCTTGAGGGTGAGGCGTCGTGGTGGGGGAGTAGCCTACTCGTTTGTTTGCATCTGATGGAGGGGGAAAAAGAACATGGCTGTTGTATGTGTTTGTAGAATAGCTGGCCTAGTTTGTGAAAGAGCCAGAGAATACAGTTAATTGTAGAAATATATTTATGCAAGAGCGTTTTGATGTAAATGCCGGTTAGAGAAACACAGTTGTTCGCTGATGTGAAATTTTTTTGATGTTTATAGTAGCTGTGTTTTATGTAGAACTGTGCACTAATTGTACTATGTGTAGTAGCTTCTTTTTTTATGTGCTTATGTGTGATATAGCTGTACTCTGTCTTGCAGCTGCTTTGGATGTAAAGAAACAGAAAGACCTGAGTGGGTTCTACAGACATCTGTTGAACCAGACGGTGGGGGAGGAGAGTCTACCTGAGCAAAAACCACAGATGTGAGTACTAACACACAAAGGTGGTATTGAAGCACATTATCTTATACACACAGGTGAGCCCTGTACTGAAGCAACCTGTCCTCAACACGGAGAAACATTTCTCCATTGATCTGGTTAAACTAAACTAAACATTCTGTCTTTAAGCAGGAAGCAGGAAGCAGGGATCGCCTTGGCAACTGAAGGTCCGCCTTCCCCACCACCGGCCACATGTCCCCAGGACACAGACTCCCACAGCGACAACGAGGTGAGCCAGGGTCAGAGGGCAGGGTTCAGCAAGCCCGGCCCGAACAGTGCTCATGGCAGGCGTCAGTATAGGCAGAGGTCGCCCTCCTCTGAGAGTGAGGAGGAGAGCAAGGAGAAGAGGAGACGCGCAGACAAGGAGAGAGAAGGGGAGAAGCAGGATCGACGGTCCGGTGGCCGCAAGGAGGACAGAGAGCGGAGGAGAGAGAAGGGGAGGGAGCGAGAGAGGGAGGGTGACAGAGACAGGGGGAGAAGGGAGAAAGAAGAGAGGTATGAAAGGAGGGATATTAGCCCAAAGGAACGAGAGAGGCAGAGAGACAGGAATGGAGTGAAGGACAGAGAGAGGGAGAGGGAGAGGGAGCGAGTGAAGGACAGAAGAAGGGACAGTGAAAAAGAGAGGGGCAGGACAGAGAATGAAAAGAAACAGCCCCCAGTAGACAAAGAGGAGAAGAGGAGGAAGAAAGAAGAGGCCACTACAGCAGTAGATGAGGAGGTCACCAAGGCTGAGCCAGATCCAGAGCCCAGCAAGTTCACCAAGCGCAGCAGCGAGCAGACTGTGACCACGGCCAGAGAGAGGTACCTGTCCAGGCAGATCGCCCGGTCGGCAGCCAAGACCTACATCGAGAAAGAGGAGGACTGAGCAACCTCTCACACACACACACACACACACACACACACACACACACAGAGTACATTTTCACTTTTCACTGCTGTGTAAGAGACTGGAGGAGGGAGAGGAAGTGTGTGAGAAAAAGGACCCCTCACACACAGTCCTCAGGACCCCCCTCCCAAACTCTGTACAATTTTTGTTGTACAGAAACATTCACCAAATTGTTTATAAGGTTGGTTTATGTTGTGGAAATAAATAAATAAATTGTGGTAACCCGACCATTCACGTGTGAATCGGTACATATGTATGTAGTATCAGTAGAGAAACCAGCGTCACACTTCAGACCCATTCAATTCTTTTCATACGACTAGGATTATCAGGACAAGTCTAAAGGAGTATTCTGAATAGTTACTTAAAGAACTCGCTGTAAAGAAAAATCATTCACTTGTGAAGATTTTGCTTTGGTAGCAAATGCTATATGCTAAGAAAATGTACTTAACAGATTTAGGTTGTTTAGTGTGAGTTACCAGGCAACAGTGGACCGGTGGCATGTGTGAGGGTCAGCTTGCACCCTGCTGATCAGGTTAAAACACCATGCTCTTGGGTACAGGTGCAACATGACGGCATGTTTTGGGATCTGGATTCTGGAATTCCTGAGCAAAATCTCTGGCGGTGTTGCTGTTCTCTTCCATATTCCCTCGTCTAAAGTGAGACTAACGAGCGGGGGTGTGACCTTGTGAGATGAAGCAGGGCTGGCCATCTCTGCCCCTTAGGCCAGATGGGTCTTGTGAGGGCTAGGGTTGGTACAATCATCAGCTAAATTAATCCCATTTGCAAATGTTCACAGTGCAGAGACCAGCAATAATAGGTAAATAAAAACAAATTTTGTCAAATTTCTTTAGTTTGAATGTGATTGCATATTTTATTATTTTATTCTCTGATGATAATGTGTCTTTTCTATACATGTTTTTTTCTTCTTATTGGACATGGTTGTCAAACATGCAGGCCAAACCAAACAAACCCCTCTCCCTGGCCTACCACATGTTTTTAATTACTTATTTTATTTACTTACCTACTGAAATATCTTGTATAACTTGAATTTAAACCTGATGTTATAATGGGCACTTTCTGTTGCTTAAGAGATGAGCGGAAGTTCAAATCGAATGTCCTGATACTGATGAATACCATGGTAAAAATGATAAGCAGACACAGAACTCGCTGCTAGCTCAACGGACCCAGGTGGTGTAGGCTTCGGGACAGGTGCGGAAGCAGTGGAACGTGTTGTCTGGGTGGGGGATGAGGAAGGGGGGGAGGGGGAAGGTAGAAAAGAAGGAAGAGGGCAAGGAGTCCTGAACAATGGTGGGATAGACAGACGAAGTTTAGGAGAAGAAAAAGTTATTTAATGGAAAAAAGAAAGCTGAGGGAAACGAGGGGTTAACCCAAACCACACAACTATCGAGTCACGTTACGGCACAGGTGTGGAAGGAGTGGGAGGGAGACTGATAGATAATCATGTAATGGATAGGTTTATAATAAAAACAGGAAACCAGGGCACCCGAGAGGGCCAGGAGAGACAGCTGGACTATCCCACAATGTATGCAGAAAAACTAAATGAGTATTCACTTTTTCAAAGATTATTCTTGGAGTAGCTAAAATAAAGTATTTCCTAAATGAACGGGTTCACACAAACTTGCACTGCTACCCACCTGTCTCCCTTGTTCGTCTCACTCTAGTTGGCCTCCTCATGAATTCTTATCTTCAGCCTTGGGAACCTGCCCAAAGGCTTGAAACTGTCCCCTATACTGCCCCACATAAAGCTGAGACAGGATTAAAACACAGGAAACTAACAAAACACCATGGCCTGGGGATTTCCTACCCAACAGGAACTCATCCTCTTCTGCCACTCTTCCCCTCTTTCCATCTCCACGGTAAAGATAGCCGTTACCAGATGTGATAACAACAAATAGTAGGACTCCATCAAGGAGAACAAGAAGGAACCGGGAAGGAAAAGGGTCAGAGCGAAGGAATCACAGGGGGGGAGGAAATCAGGAACACAGGGGTCTGTTATAACGTTGTTATGTTATCAATATTTTCCCTCTTTACTTTCTTCTCATTCCCTGAGAAAAAACAGCTGTCCTGTCCTAACTCGATGACTTTGGCATTTACTTATGAAATGTAAAAAAATGTCAGGAACACAGGGGTCTGTTATAACGTTGTTATGTTATCAATATTTTCCCTCTTTACTTTCTTCTCATTCCCTGAGAAAAAACAGCTGTCCTGTCCTAACTCGATGACTTTGGCATTTACTTATGAAATGTAAAAAAATGTTTAAAACTCTGTGCCCTACAACACCTGTTGTGGTGGCTTCTGAAATCATGCAGGTCAATTATTTTTTGTTTGCACCCTGGATGAACCACCACCATGGACAGACTGAAACAATACCTAAAAGGTTAAGTCACTCATTTAATCCAATCTAACCTTCAACTAATGTCTGCTTTATATAACAAAACGTGCACGTGATTCACTGCCTGAAGGAGCAATCCGTTTTCGTGAATGGGGTGGTGTACCTGGTGCACATTCCCATCCTCTCTCGTGTCTTTATCCTATGTGCTTACTTTTTCAGTTTTAAAACCTTAAAAAGAAGTCAGGCATAAGCAGACGACCATCTGCCCCTCTCTTTTCTGAGCTCACCTATACCCACTCACGTCTCTCGTTTTAACGGAAGGCGTGGACAAAGCTCTTAGGGCACCATCCAATTTCATTATCAGGTTACAACAAAACGCTCCTACAGAAACGTGTTGATTAACTGTGCCAAGAGCTACCAATTGATTGCTAATTATTATACTTTGTACACTTTCAACATCCCAGACATTGTGAAGGATGCAGGGCCCTGTTTGATCACGTTTCTAATCGTGTTGAGCACCTGTCTTAATGCTACAGCGTTTGGCAGTAGTTGTTACAGTCTACGGTGTGACCACTCCTACGTTCGTACAGTAAAGGGAGTTGCTATGCAAATTCAGAGGGATCACAACCTTTCGATGATTGGCAGGCAGCCTGGGTTCCGACTCATTAAATGTACAGGCTGCTGAATTTTTAATGCATTCGCTTGTATACTTTATGAAAATATGTGATGATACATCCCAGTGACATCCGTCTAGTAATATATAATTACGGTGTTATAGGAAAACCACAAAACAAATTGTTATAATAATAAAACTTTTTTTAAAACCTCAAGAACCTATGAAAAGCTGACACACTGGGATACTTGAGTTCCTGAGGCACCAATTGCGAGGTTGGTCGCTAAAATAAGGAGGGAGAAACATAATTTTCTTACAGGTAGAATGGATGGCAGATATTGCATGAAAAGACCAATGTCTTGCTGCTCTTAGTTCCCCATTAGCAGAATAAAGGTACGATAGACAGGAATAAAATGGACCTGTTGTTGTATTTTGCACTCAAAAAATGACAAAAATCCCAGTGTCACCTAGATCAGGTGTTGCCAAACTTTTAGCATAAGCTTCCGGCCAGGGCCCCCCTGTCTTTAAAAACCCATTGACAAAAATAAAGAAAAAAATGTGCTGAGGCCCCCCTGGCGCCCCCTGGCGGCCACTACTAACGATTCATGTTTATAATCTGTAAAAGATTGGCATGTGGTGGTTCATGCAACATGGACACTTGACACAGTGCCCTCTAGGGGGAAAAGAATACATCCACCAAGGGCAAATGACCGAGGCATTACACCGCTTAGTATTTGCCTTTTAATATTCTACTCTAAGAATAGGCTATGGAGAAATGGATATGCCACGTTGGGCATAAATTGTATTGCCATTGCAAGGATCGCTGGATATAGATCTCAGGGAACTAGCACTGCAAGCCCTCCGGGGCCTGGCGTAAATTTTTGTCATCTTCCCATTCAATTATACCCATCCCTCAGTCTGATAGACAGAAGTGAGCACCAATATCATTGAACCAATTTACTGGTTTCCATCTCTGATTTACTGAAATTTTTGATTTATTCAGGAAAAAAGTTGGATAAGTAATTTAATGTAAAAACTATATAAATCTGGAATGTTTTCTATCCGTCAGTTGATTAACTATAGAACACTATTAACCAAGCATGGCCTCACTATGAAGAATCTAACAGGGTAGATAAGGGTCGACCTTAAATAAGAGCAAAGCATGTATGACACCAAGCAAAAAAGACACAAACCCGGACATAGAAATTACAAAAGAGTTTATGCGATAATCGTTATTTCTATTTCCACAAACCGCACAGGCTTGTGTCAAGGTCTGCATGCCATTTTAATGTGCGTTTTTTCCCCTCTCAGCAACAACACCCACCTGGCTCCATAATCAGGTGCACCCTTCTCCCTCCAATCCCTCGCAGCAACTGCGCTTTCAGGGGGAAACGCAGCCCTTTGGATATACCACCCATTGGGGTATTTGGTTGAATGTCCTTTGTTTTGATCGTTTGCATACAATTAATCTCTCAGAATCGTCTTTTCAACAACAACAGAGTTAATCATAAGGAATTACTTCTGAGTTTTACAAATTATTCTGATTTGATCCTTTCTAGTATGACCACCCAGTTGTAGCATATCGTTTGATGTCTAGAATCATTCTAGTCACTCCATTTCTATGTTCCGGACATTCTCACGCACCCCAGCGTCCTGCCATTCACTACGGACTTCTTGTCTGATGAAGGTAAGTAAGTGTACAGTACAAGATTGTATGAGGTTCAAGGCGGAGTAAAATAAAAAAAATGATACTTATTTAACATTTTGGAGTCGTTATTAATCAAAATTATATTCTTATGGTTTGTTCATTTAAACTGATTCTCCGATTCAGGTGGGCATACACAGCCACTCTCCATGGTGTAATAGGCTGTATATATTCCAAGATAGGACACAAAATCATTCATATTTAACTGCGGGTGAAGAACGCAAATCCACCCCGATAGAGAAACGCTGCTATGACCGTTATATACCGGACAGTTCCATTTGTCCATGGAGGTGGACAGAGAAAAAAAATTAACCATCTAATAAAACATGGAAAATAACTAGAGTGCACAAGTAAACACAAGTCATGGTTTCTTTGATCCCAGAAACAGCCAGACGATTCTGCGCCAGGAGACGGTGTCCCACTCTCCCGGCCTAAGTGGGAGGAGACTGCAGAAAAGGTTAGAAGGAGATGGCGTGGCAGGTGACTGTTTGCAGAATGGAGGGATTGAGCAGGGATGAACGGAGACAGATTTGGCAAGAAGGTAGGACCTGTTTATATCAACTCAGCATTTTAAAAAGTCTTTGCTTCATTAAGCAAAAAATAACAACAGGATGGAAATTAAATTAAAAATGTATGAACGAAAGGGAGTGAGATGATGAGCAAAAGGAAAGTGGCTGACTTAGTCCAATTACCAAAAAAAAGTATCATCTGGGAGTTCATGGACGGGTAAAAGAGTGAGATGGGTGGAAGTGACAGGGACTGGGGCTGAGATCAGGATTAGGGCTGGGCTGCTTCCTCCGTTTCTGTGGTTACGCCAGGGATCCCATTGGGTCCCAGGCAGGAAGTGTGAAAGGCTCTTGTTTCATCACGTCCAGAACCTCAGCAGGAAGAAACTTCTTATCCACCACAACCTCGTACACGTACTCCGAGAACCACTCATCAGTCATGATCAGGTAACCTGGGGAGGAGGGGGGGAGAGAGGGAGTACGGTGACTGTAGTGGTTTTAGAGCAGGACCAGAGGATTACAATCCCAAACACCCTTGACCAAGTGAGATGGGTCGGGTTAATACAAGCTCTCGTGAGAACCAACCCGCCCTCCTTGAATAGAGGAAAGCACGTGTCAGCACAGTGCTGCAGGCCCTAAAACCTCTTTGTCTCCACTGTCCTCACCTTTGTTCCCACGGTCATCCCCCCAGGAATTCTCCACTCGCCACTTCTCATACTCCCCCTCCTTTCCATCCTGAGAGAGAGCAAGAAAGACATCAGTGTGCAAGATAATACGCTTGCTTTTCTTGAGTCTAGTATTTCCTTCTCTCTTTCACTTTGTATGCTTGTATGTGTCCAGTACTGTGCCTCTGACTGTGCATTAACTGTGCATTTAGTACCTTATCGGTGACAGCAGTGAGGATCATGGCGTGGGTCATCAGGGAGTCTCCAAAGATTAATCTCTCTGCCTTGGACAGATTCTTCACAGAGATCCCAAACACCAGCTCGTGGTTAAACCTGCATAGACCCCAAACACCAGTCCAGTGTTAAACCTTTACACGTGTGAGGGACAGTCAGACACATATAGCTAAATGGAACTAAACCGATTGCATTTCCATTGTAGGACAACATCCGTCCTATTTATATAAATGGGAAGTCAATGTAATGTGAGATAAGTGGAAACGGCCAGCAGATAGATACTTACACATTCATGTCATTGATTCCCAGTTTGCCATGAAAGTGCTTCCCGACATCGCAGCCAAACCACACGGCCTACACAAGAGTACATGTGGGAATATTATAGATGATCACAAGCACCCCTCAAAATTTAATACAACACACACACACACAGAGTTCCATACCTCCCCATCCTTGATGGAGTCTGCAGCAGCCTTCTTGAGAAGCTGCATAGGCTGGTTGTTGTACAGGGTTTTTCGGCCGCCCACCATGTTGCCCAGGAACTCCACAGTGTACAGCTTCTCGTAGGGGTTCTGAGGCCTCGGGTCGTTTACCAAGCAGATCTATGGGAAGCCACAAGACACCCTAAGCAGCATACTTCAGCCTATCAGAGACAGGGAGTTAAAGTGAGTAACAGGGAATGGTCATGTTGTGAACGGTGAAGCTACAGCACCTTGTCCTGGACATCGTACAAGGGCTTGATGTGGTCTAAGTAGAAGTTCTGGGGTGTCATAGGGCCCAAGCGGTGGAAGTTCTTGTCCTTGTCTCTGTACTCCCAGCAGATAGTGTCTGGGGGGGTGCCCAGGCACACGCTGACAACACGGAAAACCTGTGCGCGCGCATGCGCACACACACACACACACACACACACACAATTAAAAAAACACCACCACACCCATTAGAACAGACTACCTTAACATTTCTGTCCTCAAATAAGGGCACAAAAATCCCCAGGAAGATGCCAGCTCACCTCCTCAATCATGCCATCGATGGCCTCGGACAGCTCAGCTTTAGTGTAGTCGCTGGCCACCATGTTCTTCAGCCTCAGACAGTATTCCCTCAGCTGAAACACCAAGGTGGCAGTCGTCACCATTATCACAGTCATAATTAACCCGACTGATGTCATCTCTGAGCTAGCCCCTCACAAACATTATGGCACAATAAGCGAGATCTCTGGTTTTTATAAGCCGTAAGGCCGCACATATCCACAGTAGAAGCAACGCACAGGCTCTGCTGCAGCGCAAATAGCGGACCGAACCGAATCAAGCGGGCTAAAATGTGTCCACATACGACACTGGTGGCAGCCCACCTTGTGATTGAGGATGTCGTTCATCCGTCGGGATGCCTCTGAGCTGTGAGACTCAGGGAAGCACTTCTTCGGAACCAGCCCGTATTTCTCTGCAAACCACAACAGATAAACTCCTCAGCAACAACAACCCAAGCAGAAGCAGAACATGTCCATTTTGGATGCTGAATTCTACATGACTTTCTCCACCTCTACACATTCTGCTCAGTCTGAAAACTGAGTGGGGGATCTTTACACAGGAAGCGATGCTGGGCACAGGGCCTGAGGTAGAGATTAGGTAGAATCAAGAGAAAAAGGGCGGGCGTGAGGACTGACCCAAGTCCAGTAAAGGAGGCGGAAGTCATCTAAAAAGAGATATAGTGGTCTGGGTAGTGAAAAGGAAGTGATCGGGGCAGGAGGGTGGTGACTGTAGAGCGGACCGACAGAGGGCATTCACAGTTCGGTCAGCATGGTGATGTGCTCACCAATGAGGTTGACCAGCATGTCCCACTGCCCCCCGTCGTTGGTGGGGTTAGACAGCAGGAATTGAACCAGCCGACCATCCACAGGCTCATTCCTGAGAGCCGTTTCCACACATGCCTGCAGAAAGTAATAGCAGCGCTCCACCTGGTAGGGAACACAAACACAGGACACACAGCATCACAGGTTACATCATTTATCGTTTTATTATACCATTGTCAACTCACATAGTCAGTTTACAGGATATTTACTGAACCATAATTAAGGGAAAAAACTGCAGAGCAAGTGTTGAATTGTGCCTCGTTTTAGATAAGACTGGCTGCTAAGACTAAGCCACTAAAATAAAGAAGTCATTACTAAAATAAAATAAAGTTGGGATGGGGACATAGCGACTCCTCACCTTGTCCCAGAAGAACAGGTAGGACTGACTAAACTCGAATTCCTCAATGTTGAACTTCTTCATGAAAGGGAGACGAATCACATTCAGGCAGGAGAATATCCAGCATCTCCCTGCAAAGACACAAAAAACGTGCAAGAGTGAGCCTGCAAGCGTGCGAGAGGGTGTAAGGGCATTTGTGATCGCCACACAGAAATAACCTTTGTGAGTGCGAGTGATGCTAGACCATGCTGTTTTTGTGCTCCCTTACCACCATTATGTCTGTGTACGCACTGGTGTTTGTACGTCTAGGTGACTGCTGTTTTGTAGTGGGTGCGTGCCATTGTTCACCTATAGATTTTTAGCATGTCAGGGTTTTTTTTTGTCAATGAAATTATACCCCTATCCCCTCCCCCAAAACCCAGTAAACTTTTCCTGAGATTTCACTTTTAAATTTGTTCAAATTCAATTCTCGTAAATTGCAATTACAATTTAAATGGCCCGGCTTATGGTCTTACCAGAGTTCTTCTGGTTGGTTACAGGCTTCCCCTCGGCAGGAACGGAGTGCTGGAAGACATGCACAGTGTCCTGGACTGTCTGCCGGTGCAGGCACACCTCCAGCGGGTCCGTGCAGGTGGAAACATTTTGGGCCAGCAGGTATCGCGGTTCTGCCCGCAGGCGCTTCACGAAGGAGGCCACTTTCTCCTGGCTCAGGCCTGGAGAGATGGGGAGCATGTGGTTAACATTGGGCATGCAGAGAGGGAGAAACGGCAGAGAAACAGTGGTGAGGTAAGAGAGACAGAGGGGGGAAAAACATCCGGAAACACAGAGAGAGGACGAATCAGAGCGAAGGTAGGCAGGCAGAGCCAGACGGGGCTCTTTGGCTACAAACACTGGGTAACCCTAGTGCCAGAGTTGCTCTGACTGGTATACAGGCAAGTCATTCCATCAAAGAGCTCTTTGCCATTTCAAACATTCAGGGCGCTATTGCCTAGTCATGCGTGAAGATTGTCCCTTTCTATCTATTCATGCCCTGAACGGCTTAATACTAACGGGTATGGCCGCACACGATTTAAAAATATATTTTTAAATATTTAGCAACTTACTGCATTCCATTAATAAATATAAATTCGTTCTCTATAAAACAAGGCCAGACTAGTTTTTGACACAAAGGCGTTTTAAATGAGGGGAAAAACTCTGGATGCGGTCAGTCGTAATTTTTTTTTAAAAGCTGAAAGGGATAAAGGCATTAGGTAAGTTTTTAAGCCTTCCGACAAAATATTTACTTAGAATATAAATGACACCGAAGTGAAATCTGTGCTAAAGATCTATATGTACTGCCGGCAAAAGTTGCTCCCTGACTAGGAATCATTCTGTTGTCAATCCAACCGCCGGTAGTCAAGGTTCAGTCAAGCAGATTTTACTATACCAATACAAAACAGTATAACAACAATGTATATCTGTAGACCACATGTAAAAAATGAAATATTATCCTAGTCAATGTTCGTATGAAATTATTTTTTGACCTCAAAAACATCATGATAATACAACGATCGATTAGAAAATGTAAGGCTGTTTTAAGTTATCGACTATTAATTTAAAAATCATACCTGTGTCCATTGCTCAAATTAGTTTTTCTTGTTTTATTAATGAAAGTCAACGAGTTCGGGGCAGTATATTCTTTGTTTATGGTCTTGCCGAGTCAATCAGCCTGAATCGTGTCCCGGAAACAGGAAATAGGTAGAAGTGCAAAGTATTACCCAATGTACAGCGCTCGCTAATTTAATTTTAATTATTTCTGTTAAAAATGCTGTAGTTGTTCAGACATAATAGCCACGAGCATGTTAAAGCAATATATAACATATTAAAGTGAAATATGAATAGAAAATAATTTCGGAACTGTACGTACTGCTGTAACCGGCGGGAGATTCAAATGAATTGAAATCCCATTTTAATTGGTCGTAATTTTATGTTTTGTGATTCCGATAAATTGTCGTTTTTATTCATAGCTACATATATAACACCTTAAATGGTTCTGTAAACAATGTAGAGGCAGTTATTCGTGGTTTTAAATATGCTGAACTAGAGGGGAGCTTTCTTACAATAAACAGCACACGTGCACGCGGAGTTTCCAGATTGTTTGCTAATCATTTACGTTTTAGTTTCTTAGCAGACGCTTTTATACAAAGCGGCCTATAAAACTCAGTTTCTACATTCATAAAAGGAAGCCTCACTGCGAGCAGTATTTTAACATGCCCAGGGAAACCCATCCAGATTTGAAGTGTGAAGCCAAACCCAAGCAGCCATAGCAGTTGCACACTTGACTGGACAACATCCAGATTTGGGATGCAGGACAGGGTTGGAAGTGCAAACTTAAAGCCGCTCAATAATGGTCTCAAGGATGTGCGATGTGGTTAAGGAAGCAGTATAGGTTATATTTATCAAGACATGACCAGGTTCTTTGATCATAAGCATTTCAGCCAGAATATTCAAGACCCAAGCCTGCCAGGTCAACTGAAGGTTATTAATTTCTGTAGACCAGACTTCTACGACTAGGAAAAGTCACAGCAGCTACCGCTCTCTGCCCATCATTGAAAGAATCAGGTAGAGCATATCTTCAGTGTATGCAAGTGCACCTCTACCAAGACTGCACAGGCAAGCATTGACCACGGCTGGACCTTGGAGTACTCTGCAAGTTCAAGCAATCCCCAGTCCTAAAGGCCTCAGCTATGTTTACTGAATACCTCCCCTCCACCATGACCATTAATGGCTGGCATAACATTTAACACCGTTTAAAGCATGAGCACCCACTGGATGTGAACAGAATGGCAAATTCAGGGACCATTGTCCACATATAACTTTCCCTTTGTTTTGTAATATTCAACGCAAGTCCCATGAAACCACATTAAGTGGCCTATAAGACAAAACTCAGTAAAGGTGGGAGACAATGGCAGCTTTATTAAATGGCCAACAGAATCAGCTTCCAGCAAGTTACACAATGTACAGACAAGCTGAAACAATCGAGTAGTCTTCAGGTTTGCCACAGGATTCAGCCATGGGAATTTCTGGAATATAAAAAAGAACACTGAGAAACCGAGTTTTTCCTAGTAGCACAGGTCACAAATCACTGACATGTACTCGCAGCAATTGATTCAGAAAACCGAAGGTCACCACTGAGCAATCTGCCGGTAATTCCAGCTATATTCAGTTTAGGTCTCATCATAAATACCGCAAGAACAACCAGGTCCACGCTTCAGATCAAGTTACCTTTCAATGGTCAGAAACCGACACTGCCGCACCTGAAATGCAATGAGATACTGATCAATTTCACAAGTCATATTGTGAGAGCCACAGCTTTTATCTGCCATGTGGTTCAGAAAACCGAAGGTCACCACTGAGCAATCTGCCGGTAATTCCAGCTATATTCAGTTTAGGTCTCATCATCACTTTGTACATCCTACCAGTACAACTTGGGTCAGAAACCCACTAATAAGCAGAAAAGGTTATAAATGCAAGACTCAAGTCATACCAGTATATTTGGGGGTTCTAAAATGCCTCAAGGAACCAATTAACACCTGTGCAAAAGAAACAGATTAAGTATAGTTTTCATTCAGCCCAGCTCGCAAACTCAGAACATGTACACTGCAATGTCACTCAGAATTGGTAAAGGAGATCGTCAGTTATCGCATAGGACGGCACTTCCTATTCAAGGTTTTCGTCACAGGGACATTAGTGTTGAACTACTCCTTGCAGGGGCCAATGCCATTAAATTTGATGGAATCAGGTTCAGGCAGCATAAAAACACTACTTTTGCGTCATTAAGCCCAAGTTCAATTAAATCACATTACATTTTTACTGGCTAAAGACAGTCATGACTGGAGACAATTCAAGCACCTTTATTAATGTGAGACAGGATTCACTGGCTGCAGATCACAGGGTTTCAATCCCATCTTCAGGCAGGCCCCAGGACCAAATGCAGAGCAGCCATGGGAACTCTGTAGCATAAAACATAAGAGAATTGCAGCTGTTCTGGTACAGCAGTTCAAAAATGAAGGCAAACCACTTTTTCATCCAACTGTCAAATTGGGTTCAGAAAACCAAAAGTCACCACTGAGCAATCTGCCGGTAATTCCAGCTATATTCAGTTTAGGTCTCATCATAAACAGAGCAAGATCAACCAGGTCCACAGTTTAGATAATCAAGTTACCTTTCAGAGGCCAAGAACTGCCCCTGCAGCACCTGAAATGAGAAACGCTGATCAGTTTCACAAGTCACTTTGCCAGAGCCACAGCTTGTCTGCCATGAGCGTTCAGAAAACCAAAAGTCACCACTGAGAAATCTGCCGGTAATTCCAGCTATATTCAGTTTGGGTCTCATCACCACTTGCAGCATTTGGTCATAACTTGGGTCAAATGACCCACCAATTAGCAGAAAAGTGATGCAATCACAACCCATACCGGTATGCTTGGGGTCCAAGAATGTCTCCAGGAACCAGTTCACACCTGTCAAACAGCAATTTTATTCAGAACAAGCAAGCTGCCAGAATATACACTGTCACTCAGAATTGATAAAGGAGATCGTCAATCATCACATAGGATGGCACTTCCTATTCAAGTTTTCAAAGATATTGCAGTGCTTAACCAAAACAGTTCGTCAATTCCAGAGATGAACATGCATAGTAAACATACCATTTTCGTGGATGTAAACTACGAGCAGGACCCAACAGCTGAATCGATTCGCCTGTTAAAAAGCAGACAATATATTAGTTTATTCAGTATAGCCAGCGACATCAGAACCCCCTGGCAATATTGTACACAGCAACCTCAGAATTAGTAAGGAGATCGTCAGTTATCGCATAGGACGGCACTTCCCATTCAGGTTCTCAGAGACATCGCAGTGCTTATTAACCAAAACAGTTCCTTTAATTCCAAAGATGAACGTGCATAGTAAGCATACCATTTTCGTGGACGTAAGCTACTAGCAGGACCCAACAGCCGAATCGATTCACCTGTTAAGCAGACAAAATATTAGTTTATTCAGTATAGCCAGCGACATCCGAACCCCCTGGCAATATTGAACGCAGCAAAGCCACTCAGAATTGGTAAAGGAGATCGTCAGTTATCGCATAGGACGGCACTTCCTATTCAAGTTTTCCATCAAAGGGGCATTGCATAGGCCAAGACTGCCGCGCGGCTTCCCACCGATCAACGGTTAAAACTTCAGACTTAACTTTAAAATGCATCCAATTACATTCTAGTAATATCAGGAACTGTAATATTAAAAATACATTAACGCACCTATCCCTTCGATCAATCAAATAATCTCACCTTCATGTAGAGCGCGTGCCAGCTACTTGCGTAACGGATCCAGGTGACGATCCTACAAGGAGAATCAAAGGCCTCAGTAAACCAAGTTAAACACACAAGTAACGTACACGTTTTGAGTTTTTAATTTAAAAATAAAAGTCCGCCACTGGTTAAAATTCTCGCATGACGGCACTTCCTAAAATGTCATACCCATTGTTCCAACCTTACGACGCAAAGTAATCTAGCAGTAGTTCACGGTCTATTAGTTAAGATTAATCCTTAATAAAAAATAAAAATAAAACCTACGCATTTACCAGAGGCTCCAAAAGTTGGTAAATTCTGCTGGGACCACGTGCCGACAGACATTGGAATATCACGGTGGCCAATTAATCTCATTGATTTTCTTTAGATCTGAATTAGCAGGTAGATTTGCGGGAGAAGCTATGAAAGCGACCATGACAACCGTTTTCAGTTGCTTCATTAAGCTTTAAAATAACTAGTAGAACCCGCCACCACACCACCAAACAAGATCACCGTGCAGGAAAAGAAGGTCTAACTATTCGCAACCACATTTATATATAAAGTGTGACGTCATCTATAGAGCCTGTCGATGACGTTTTATGTGACTGGAATTACCATCCTAAGTGCAACATTCTGATTCGCTAAAAAAAGGTTCCGGAAAACGATAAATGAACAACAAATAATGTATAACCGAATGAATAATTTTAAATATTTAATATTAGTACTATGAGTGGTGGCAGTAACTAAACAAGATGTTTCTGGCCAGGGGTAGTCGGGGTCTGCTGCTTGGTGAGAAAGAGAGATTTTTTTTAGATAGAGATGGTTTGAACGAATAACTACATTTAACACAAAATACATTGGGACATTTGTTTTTCAGAGAACAAAAATACTCTTTAACATTTTTCCCAATATTAAAATTAGATATTTATTTGGAGTCTACACTGAGGAATAAAATGCTTCATCCGAACACAGTATGATAAATAAATAAGACATGCTGCCCGGTATTTGTGTTATGTTTACTTTGACTTTAATTCATTGCTAATACATTTTCTTTGACGTAACCATAGTGATGCCAAAAGAAAACAACGTACATGATTGCTGATAAATAAATAAATAAATAAATATAATGTGACTCTATCGTGTCGTAAGTAAATCAATGAGTAGGCTACTTCATGGGGATACGGAGAACGTGATAGTGCAACACCTGAAAGCCCCTGGCTGTAGAAAAGACGTTTTTTTACGTCCTGGTCCTTGCAAAGGCGCTAGTCCCCATTGTTGATAGTAAGCAGTTTGTCCGGTCAAATATAAAGCAGATGAAGTTATAGGCTTTATATACCAATACAGCGTAGCAGAATCATTTATTGGTCTATAAAGAAAATAATAACAGTAAGAATGTTCACAAAAAGGCAACCTTGCAAAAAAAGGCAACTGTTTGATCCGACTTTTAAACATGTTCACAAAACTCTGGAGTTTCTGGAGAGATATGAAACATTAGGCAATATAATTTAAAATCAAAATAGGTTAAATTAAAAATCAATGTAACAAAACCCGACAGACTTTAGAGAAGTAGCCAATCGCAGAGTATTAATCACAACTCTTCTTTATCTCAACGTTAATTGGGTTAAATAATGTGTACTCGGCACAATCAGTATCTGAACGACTAAACAATACAATAATTAGAACATAAATCACACTAGGCAAAAATACATTACTGACAGAAAATACAACATTTTATTTATCAAATTCTGCATGACAGATAACAACTAAATACACATATAAGTTTAACAATTAACTGAAAATTTAAATTTTTTATACACTCTATCATTCTATTTATACTTCACAATGACACAAATGGCTAAAATAGCAATACATTATTTCGTTTAAAAACACAACGAAGACTCTGAAAACAATTATTGATTCAGTATAGAACTTAATAGTAGAGCAGTTTAAACGTGATTCCATGTTAAACAAAGAAGCAACAATTAGCCAGGCTTCGTGCCCATGCAAGAGTGCGACTATGCAGGACCGTTGATGGCAAACGGCGGCTTTGTTTGTCATAGTTTCAATTTTGATTTGTGGAAAGTTTTTTATTTATTTAAACATTTTTACCACTATCTGAATTAGGCTATTTCAAAACGACCAAATGTTATGATTTACAAACTTCTGATTACATCAGTGACAAAATCTGCACAACACGGAATCTGATAGTGTTTAAAGCTCTGGGAAAACGGTTGTCGAAAGGGAGAGAAAGACGGCAAGGGTCCCAACAAACAGATGTACAGGTTAAAGTTCCTTTTACCGTCAATTCTCTGCTTGCCGATTCATGTTGATATCCGTGTGGTGCCATACACACGCAAGAAAGTGAACGAGCTTTGGGTATAAAACACGCATGTAAGTTTTTGTGCTACATTGAGATTAGTGGATGCTGGTTCCCTAGAATCACAAGGGACAACAGTAAAGATCTGTTTTTTAGGCTTGAAAGGTCCAATTCAGACTGACGATGATACTGGTGTTGATTGTCTCTTCTCCTTCCTATGGCCCCTTACCCTCTATTTTCATCATCATCACCTTCTCAAAGAGTTACTTCGCTGGGCCTCCACAAAGCGGCTCTGATTTAGAAATAAAACAACAAACACACCTACTATTACACAATAATCTCAGAAATTAAAGAACGGGGGGAAATATAGGGGAATTTTGGGGGTGGGGTAAAAAGTTAGCAGTGGAACATACCTGTCTTTTCCCCCTTTCTAGCCCCCACTCTCAACACTCTTTTCTTGCTAGTGTCCCTGTACAGTGATAGAGGGGGAAGTGAGTCTACACACTCCCACACATGCCTCACGCTCATGCTTGCTCACACACCCCGACACACACAAAAACAAACGTACACACACACCTCCATAAATATCTAATTCCCACAGTTTCCTTTTATTTTAAGGATTTTCCTGGCTGACCGTTCCCTGTTTGCTATTTCCTGAACCTTACACATAGGAACTACAGGGAGAATTAACCTATCTTGACCACCTTACCTGTGTGGCACTGTTTATTTTGACTAATAATTATTACATATTATCCTGCAATTCCGTGTGAAATTTTGGATGAATTTCCACCCCCTTAATTTTTTTAAAATGATTGGGTTCATGCTTATGTGTGTCAGTAGATGGCGCTATAATATTTAGGTAATAATATATATTCAAGAATAAATCTTAGGGTCATGTTTAGAATATATAACAAATATAATACAT
>JAOVYW010033295.1:6933-17849 GCA_025775045.1 Hiodon tergisus
TAATGTAGATTTATGCTGGAATTGAAATTTTAAAAAACTTTTGAATTTGCTTAAAGTGAAAGCACAAAATAATAATCTAGTTTAATTGGAATGGTTAATTGTGAAATAACAGAATTCATTAAGTACCCTTTAGTTGCTTCTGAAGGACTAAGGAGACTTTAATTTTCCCCAAAGGAGTATAGGTGTTTAATTACAAATGGCTGGCACAGATCCAGAACTCCACCACCATATACCCCTGCCTTCCGATAGGCGTACAGACTGTTGCATAACAATGACAGAATAAGAATGCAATCAGTGTCTGTCATTCTTCCCTCAATCAGTTTCACAACTCTTCCAAATGAATTGTTCCAACAATCCATCTTAAAAGGGATCTTTGTGTAAGTTTGCATTTTTTAAGTAGTTAATGCATTTGCTGCAACCTCCAACCTCATTTAGTTCAATGCACATAAATTATAGCATTTCTGACTCATACATAGCTTTTCCCCAGTTGCTGCTGTCACTTCTGTAAAATTAAATTACTGCCATGCACACATTTACACACACAAGCACATGGGGCAGTGACGAAGGCATACAGTCATTAACTTTCTTTTCTCTTTCTCTGGTTTTGATATTCATGCCACTGTGAATTAATCTGACGGAACTGGAAACATAGCATTAAATAAGACCTGATATTTGCATGTCTCCTGCATTAATATTAAGTGAGTCATATACTGAACTCCGCTGAAGAATTACGCCTGAGTTTAACACAATCATTCGTGTATGATAAAGTGGAGCTATGAAACAATGCTGCAGTTTTAAAATACCCATGCTTCTCTTGAATTATTGCATTCTCCAGCAGATTTTTATGGAAGACTTGCACTGTTGCTTACAATTTTTAAACAATGTGTGCTGCATGCTTGTTGAATATTGTGGTTTACAGTAGCAATTGAGATAAACTACCCTACTCAAGGCTAAAATAACCTTCAGTCCAGGAAATTAATTGCTCTGCCACAATCCTTCATGATTCACATGGTGGATATGAAATAGATGTTTACCTTGTCTTTCACCCAGTTCCTCTCCTGTTCTGAAATAACAATGAAACTCATGGCGGGCGCCCCAGGACAGCGGGCACTGTATTTTTCTGAGTCATTTAGAGAGGATTTATAAATCTCCCCAAAGTGCTGCAGCTCCACCTCTCTGAGACCCCATGAACTCTAAAGTGGAGGGAAACTGTGTACAGATGTTTAGTAAGGGCTAATAGTCCTCTGTGCTGTTCACAGGCGTCTGAAGCACTGGGGATGAACACTCAGAGTAGGAACACAGATTCAACCTCTGATTTTATTGTACCTGCCTATCACTTTGTTGTAATACAAAATGATCTTAATATTCTTAAGCTGCAGGTTTTACAGTGGTGGTCCCCACGGCCTTCAAGTTGTTCTCTGAAGGCCCTATTTAGAAAATGTACACTTATTTACATTTAATACATTTAGATTTGTGGTAGATAGATTTTACTATTTTTGAAAGCATCTTTACTTTACAGATCTTTTTTTACGTGTGCCTAAGGTTTTTGCACAGTACCGTACAACTGGAAGAAGCATGAGACGATCAGAATGGAATTTTTAAAAAAAACGACAAAAAATAAATAAATGAATAAAAAACTGTGAAAATGGGAGAAAAAGATCTGGTTGCAAAAAAACTCCAGGTTAAGTGTACAAGGCAGAAAAGAAAGAAAGGCGAGATTAAAAGGAAATAGCTTGATCATTGTGCGGTGGGGAAATGTGTTAAACAAGTTTAGAATGATCTTAGCTTCTGAAGTTTTCTAGGCGTAGGAGTCTTTGAACCCCTGTGACAGGACACAAACAAAAAGGTCAGTGTAATCATGGTCAAGGGAGGTGAAATGGGGAACTATCGGCTCGGAGAGATCTTTGATTGTCACTGCTCTGACTGATGTCAGAGCAGTGACAGCTTCACAGAAAATGTAATTTGCCAAGTTTTCAGTGTCCCATGAGGCCCTCTGAATGATATTGAAAATGTGTATGTGTACTGCATGAAGCAATTCTGCAGGTGATGCTGCAGTTTCCGTTGCAGCCAAACATGCCGGTCATAGATGGGACATGTGGATGGCTAAGAGAGCTACAGACAAGAAGGTTACGTAGATTGAACTGCCAGTGACACAAAACCATGGTGGAAATGGGAAAATGGGCTTATCAACAATTGCATAATCAACAATGACAGCGACCCCTTGTAGGCTGTTGAGATCTAAGATCTAAAAGGACTCTTTTAATGTGGCTACCGGGTTTTTTTTCCGGCAATCTGGACTTTTTTCTCACTCCACTGATGGATGTGGTCCTGGATGCCCAGCCAGTAAAATGTAGTTTTTTTCCCAGTGGAAGATTTTGTCCATACCCTGGTGACCAGCTATTAGATAATGTACTGCACTAAACACCATTTTCCGACGTTGCTTAGGCACGAGCAATACGCCTCCTCTATTTTAGAATCCCGGTCCAGTCAGTTCAGTCTATCATTAAAGGCATACTGGAGGGACACCTGTTACTGTGCCCCCAGCTTCTGACCGTCCACTTAAGTGGCTTCCTTCCTCGCCCACTGTAATGTGTTTGTCCTGTGTTTGTTTAAGTGGGAAGTCAGCCAACCTGACTAGGGGAGAAACTGGAAGTGGTCCCCGGCTCTTGTCTGAGCAGCTTTTGTGGAGAAACCTCTCTTCGGGTTCCTGGTCTGGTTCTCCCATAGCAGGCACCAGCAATGTACTAATTTTCCCCAGGGACCTTCCTCTGTCAGCTGACCGACGTTGTTCACCCCTAGCTGCAGCTGTCTAGTGCAGGGAAAACGAAAATGGCTGCCAGACCCCCATGAAGGACAGGGGCCAGAATCCTTTTTTCATTAGTCGCATGGTCGTACTCCCCTGACAGATTTGCCGGGACCCTGTGGACCATCTTCTGTGCCTCGCCTGAGAGGAGGGGCGAAGGGCACAAAGCCCCCTCGTGCTACAACCAGTGAACATGCCATGGCTGTCCTTTCGAACTGGTCCATGAACGTCTCTGGAGTGTCGTGGGGCCCCATTTGATTTAGTGAGATGTCGAGCGGTTTGGCTGTGGTGGAGGCAGAGATCGAGGTATCCCTGTTGCTGCAGCAGCTGCACAAGGTTTGCCCTGCCATTGGCACTGCAGACATTTCAGGAGGCCCTGGCAAGCTCTGGCATTAATTAGGCACTGCTTATGACTCACAAGAGGCTTTTCCAGAGCTGAACTAAATTGCTTTAGGTAACATGAAGAAAAAGTGAAGAAAACGGGATAGTGATAATCATGTTATGTGCTGTAATTGTGAAATAAACAAGGTTAAACAGGAAAGCTAAATTTAAAAGTCTTATGAAACTGACACAACCGGTCTTATTTTCATCAAATCTCATTTGGGTTCCGTATGAACAGACAGAAGGGGAGAGAAAGAGAGATTCACAATAAATCAGTCATAAGAAGATGTTTAGAATAGCTGCGGTCCTATTTTTTATTTATTTTAACTCTGACCGTTCTGTTGACATAATACATTTTTATTTGTTTGACTCTATATAGGCATTATATATGTTACATTATGACCACTTCAAGCTCTTGGACATCTTTCAAACAGTTGTGCCTGCATGATCAAAACAATGCTTAAGCAGCAGTAACTTTAACCTGAAGCTTAGAATTTCATGGCCGCAATGTTTTGGATTGTGCAGTGTTCGTGACTGGATTTACACTGAAATACCGATAACCTGGGTGCAAATATAAATACTACATCATTCATTTTTTCACTAGACCAAGTCACTAGACCAAATTAGACATGGTAATTACATTAATAGATATCTCAATTGTTACCCTTATAAATTATGCTTGATATTCTGTTTCTAAAAGGACAATCTGTTTTGATATAAATAAAAAAACATACAGTTCATAGATAAATATAAAAAATGTACATTTGGAATTGATTACAATGATGCAGCAGTGGTGCAGATGTGTTTTACCCCGAGACATAATGTCATAAAAAAGCCACTATGTTGACCCTTTTAAATAACTGTCATCAGCAATGAGACAGTATCCGGTAAAGTTGTACTATGGTTTAAATAAATAAATTGTTTTTTATGGTTCCGTTGTGAGGAATTATGTTAGCAAAACAAATCCTTGGATATATCATACATATCCGCTTGGATTAATGCCATCTATGTGGAAGAGAACAGCGGAGAATAATTCCTGTGTGCGCGTGTGGTGTGTGTGCGTATGTGCGTGCGTGCCGGGAAACGTTACATAACCTCCACAATCCCTTCGGTGTCGTTCTGCTTCTCACTGCGTGATAGATGGGCCAAGAAGTAACAGGACACCCACATTCTGCCTCATTCTGCTACCCTTCAGGGGAGACGGTGTTTCAACTTTCTTTCAACTTCCATCATCACCTGAATACTTTCAGCACAGGACACCCATCAAACTGAAGTTGCAGGACTAATCCACAAGTTTTCATTTCAAGCAAGCCCTTTCATTAAGTTGAGGCGTCTGCGTGGATAACTCAGAAAAAGTTTAAATCTGGTTGATTATTTTATTTCACCCCACATACATTTTACTGACAATATGTTGGGTTGTCATCTATGCACTAGACTCTGGTTTCATCACACATTGATGTATTTCAATTAGCACCCTTCCCTGTTATATGCAGTTACAGCCTGACCCTTTAGCTCTTTAATTATAAAATAGAAACCCCTTTGTTCACAACTTTTATTTATTTTCTGGCCAGTCTATTTAATTTAATTTAAACAGACAGACAACTTGGCAAGGTGATATACACAATGATAAAAGATGCAACAACAACAGCATGGAAAAGGAAATATTCATTACTGCAGAAGGGAAGATGGAGGCAAATGGAAAGTAATCCACACATATATATTTTTACCTGAGAGAAAAGGCCAGAAAATCCCTCTCTATATACATGTAGACTTATGATAAGGTTGTGATGTGTTTGGTCAGCGTCATGGATGTACCCTGAGCAGACAGAAGCAGCTCTTTAGGAATACGAATACGAGGGTGACATGGAGTTCATGCCATGTGTTCAGCCAATCAGCTTCGTTCTAGCCTCATTTGGCTAGAATGTCTGGAGCAATCACTGCTGTGATTTCACAAATAAAGAAAAATACTGTGACATAATTTTCAACCTTGTGTGTTGTATCTGCTGAGCTGTTGAGCTTCACTGATTTATCAAGGGCATGGACAGTCTCTGGGAAATTGAAGAAGCAGAGGAAGACACAAAGATAAATGAATTATGGTACAACCTGTACCATGGGGGATGAAGAGAGCTCTATTAATCCTGTGGAAAATAATTATTCCATATGAAATTTACACTTTGGGACTAAAAATTGCCCTTTTGTTTTCTGATGCATTTCTATATTTATGTAGATGTATATATGTATAAGTACATACTTCACTTTTTATATGATATCAGTATATCTCTCTCTGGAAAAAGCACAGAATAACCGGATAGTTTTTGCAAAGTCACCATTGACCACACAACTCAACAGTGATTCAAATTGTGTCCTATTGGATTTCGATTTCCTTTGCAAAACAAATTCAACTTTTTGCACTACTGCTTTGAGATTTGACCCTCGACTGTTTTCTGTCAGTCAATCTGATGAAGAAACTAAATGTGACTTTTTGAGTCAGCTGCAGCTGGATTTTAAAAATGTAAGCTGCTGTGTGTGATGTGTACCAAAAAGAACACCAATGGTGGCGTTAATCTCATTTATACATTTTGACATTTCTAAAGTTGTGGATATGCAAATGAGAGCCGGCTATTTGGGTCAATTCCCCCATCCAGTTATGCAGTTGTCTATGCTTATTTTTTTAGGGAGAGCTTTAATGTGTAATACCGCACATCAATATTTCAGAATGCTGATTTCAGAATCTCAGAATGTCTTAGAAGCTTTATAAAAAAAAAAAATTGTTTCATTTTCTTCTTTCTGCACTCAGTTATTAGAATATACAACAATATTCTGTATAGTCATGCAAGCAGTTTTATAATTATTACAAGAATATTAGACAGGCATGCCCATCATCACAGAGTCAAATTATTATTTATATATATATATATATATAATATCGATTTTTTCCCCCCCCTTTTGCTCAAGGGTGCTGTTTATAGTGCAAAGTCAGAAAAAAGTGAAAAAAGCAATTTTACTAGCCGAGAGAAACCCTGCCAACTCAAATTTCCATTGCGGCTTGGGACGTCTGCTTAGTCGGTTAAAGATATGAGTCCGATTCAAACCTGAAAATTTTACCCGCTTTTTCACCAACATTTTTTTTTAAAACACTGAAATGAAATAAAATCTGAGGATCCATGTTATGAAAGCTGGCCCTTGGGGCCTAAACCTTAACCCATAGGCAGAGTTCAGGTCCCAGAAATCTTTGTAATGAACGTCAGTGTCTCAGCCAAGACAAATTTTCAGAGTCTGACCCCTTTTTGAAGGAAGGACTCATATATTTTGTCATGCGTGACCTCACCGCATTGAACTTATCATGCACCTGTCACCGTGACTGACTGCACATCCATTCAGACCTGAGATGGATGTCCCTTCTCTGCCTGCTGCAGTCTACCAATTTTTGTTTGTATCCTTTTTTCAATCCCATGCCACTGAACACATGCCTTACAGTGGACATCATATACCAAAATCTAGTTCATGTCCATGAGCATGAAAAACTTCTTCTAACAGTTGCCTTGCAGCAACCAAAGAACTTATTTGGTAAATTTGGGTTGGACTAGAAAGCATGTAATACCCAAAGAAAAATGTTGCTATTCTGTAAAATCTAATAATTTTCATTAACCTGCAAGAATATCAAACCCTAAAAAATAGGTCTATTCTATATAAAGTTTATTAAATTAATCAGAAAAAATAAAAATAAATCCATTGTATTTTGCAGTCAGTTGAAACATTTGTATCCATTCCTTTATTATATTTTAAAACTAAGTCAATGACCTTTCAACTTTTGGGAATTTTCAAGGTTGAGTTGGCAAATAACGCTTTGGTAATGTCTTTAACTGAGTGGAAGACCCTGTGCGCCTCGAGCAGAGTGGTTTGAGGCCAGTGTGACACAAAGCACTTGTCATGAAGACGGTCCTCCTTGATTTGACACAGCGACTTGTGTTTGTCTTTTTCTCAGCAGCATCTTGAGTTTATACAATATAGAGTCATTTGGAGGGTGGATGTGATGTAGCATTACAGCGTGGCCCTTCTTCATCACCAGTGGGTCTTTATGAGCCATGAATGGCGAAGGATATCACCACACCTCTCTTCCCCCCTTAAGTCTCAGTTCCTTTACATAGATTTGCAAAACCTACACACACACACATACATACATCTATCTGTTAACTATCCTTGGGATGTGCAGTTAGCAGGTTAAAATAATGTAAAAATGAAGGACATGATTAAATAATAGTAATTAACTTCCAGTACAAAATAACAACTTCTGAACCTCGTGGACTTCAATCAATTTTGATTTGATTTAACACATTTAATAATGACCATCATTAGTCTGACTAATCATTACCATTTAGAAATATGTTGGTTGCATCGGTTGGTTTACAAACTAATATATTGATTAATTCATATGTATATAGAGGTGTGATTGCGTATGAATAAATTATTAATCATAAGGTGATGATTATGCAAAACAGAAGTGATTATAAGGATATATAAAAAACGGAAAAACATAAGCTACCTATATAGAAACGGGGCCTCGGTTAGGCCGTTCAGGACAGAAGAAGATACATATTTTACACATAATGTGACATCTGTATTCTAAATCCTATATTTAATTCTGAAAGGATTAATAGTAATAATATATCAATTCGGAAATGTTCCTTAGCAATAGACACAAATTTCACATATCAAATTTCAAATGTCACGTTCCACGCTTATATTAGGGTAAAGTGGAATCAAAGAGCAATTTATGAAAGTTGTTGCTGAAAATGTTAAGCTGGATAAGATCAGTACTTGAATGAATATTTATCCCAGAACCCACATATGAATGCCATGACTGTGTGAGAAGAAAGGATGCTCTCAGGCCGGCTTTTATGCTTTTTTGTGATGTTCTCTGCCCATGAAACCGCTAATAGGTACATAACACCTAGAGTGTTAGTGCTTCAACTTGTCAATGATCCAGCGAATTGGCAGTGGCAGTTGCAGTGGCAGTGGAGGGGGGTGGGGGGGCTCTGCTGCCATTTACTGCGCAGCGACCAGTGTAACTTATGCTTTCATCAGAACGCAGGGAGAGGAAGAGTTCACATCCAGGGGAGCATATGGAATAATCAATAAGTTTTCCTTAAAGTATGAAAACTTTTTTCCAGCTACCAATAATGCCCATGGAAACTTCACATGGTTTCCAAAAGCTTAACAATGCCATTTATACAAACCTTCGCATTTCACATAAATGAATATTCTACTCAAAATAAGTCTTTTATATGGAAATAACATTGATTGATCTGTCATGCAATGCTTAGTTAGTTTGTTTCAACTGTTCAGAATATGATTAGATTATTTTTATTTTGAAGAGTATGGAAAATGAATTCCCCTACTTCTTGTTTTGTTCTGTGTGAAGAGTCCCCTCACTCTCCATTGAGCACAGTGGATTTAGATACACTACATGGCCATGATACGTGACCTGCTTGTCGAACATCTCAGTCCAAATTCACGAGCGTTAATATTGAGCTGGTCCCTCTTCAGTTACAGCCTCCACTTTATAAATTTACGTAGGAGACTTGCTTTCATCCAGGCACAAGAGTATTAGTGAGGTTTGGCACTGATGTTGGGAGATTAGGCCTGGCCAACAGGTGGCATCTCAGTTCATCCCGAAGGTGTTTGATGGGGCTGAGGTCAGGGCTCTGTGCAGTTCTTGTGTTGACTTTGCTTCCAGAGGCAGTTTTGAACTCTGTGGTGAGTGTTGTGAATGAGGACAGACGATTTTTACGAGATACGCGCTTCAGCACTCGGTGGTCCCACTCTGTGAGCTTGTGAAGCCCACTACTTTACAGCTGAGCTGTTGTTGGTCCTAAATCGTTCCACTTCACAATAACTGGGGCAGCTCTACCAGGGCATATTTGGTGTCAGTTGGTGGTGTAGTGGTTAAGGTTACAGGCTTCTAACTGAAAGATTGCCACCCCTGCTGTTATACCCTTGAGCAAGGTTCTTAACCTGAATTTATTCAGTAAAATATCCAGCTGTATAGGTGGATGAATGTAGTAATTGTAAGTTGTGTGAGTCGCTTTGGATAAAAGCCTCTGCTAAGCAACTAAGTTGTGAATATTGATAAAGTGACTTGTTGGAAAGGTGACATCCTATGACAGTGCCACATTAAAAGTCACTGAGCTCTTCAATACGGGCCATTCTGCCGCCAATGTTTGTCTGTTGAAATTGTGTGGCTGTGTGCTTGATTTTATGCAGCTGTCAGCAATGGGAGTGGATGAAATAGCCGTATCCATTAATTCGAAGGGGTGTCCACTTTGGCCATGCAGTGCATATTTATGCAATGTTGATTGCACTTTCCAAACATCACCTTGGTAATATTTGTTATGTTCTCTTCATGGATATAAAGTCACTCTTCCTGTGGCCTTCATCTTGTAAATGGAGACTTTGAAAACTGGTGTATTCAGCTTTTTCTGATTTTTGATCCTGTGGAGATCAATGACCCTCTCCATTTTTTTGGAAAACTCTGACTTTTGCATTGGTAACAAATGCAACTAATGGATTTATTTAGAATTATATTTCCTTTTCTACACTATGGACATGTGTAACCTCTGAAAGCTTCTACAAAGTCCCACAGTCCCTCCAGTGTGGAGGCAGACACCAGAATGTCCTTGCAGTATTGTTTTTCAGGATTTCACTTTTTAAAGGAACACCAATAGGTAATTCTTTATTATAATAATAATAATAATATTAATAATAATAATAATTATTATTATTATTATTATTGTTATCTTTATAGTACTGTACTTAATATTTGCAATATTTTCCTGTAAGCAGAAAATAAAATTACAATGGGGAAGTATGAAACACGTTCAATGGCATGACTTACCCAGGAGGCCACTGTTTGTGCAGACACACACACATGATCGCCTTCCGCCAATGAGTGGTGACGAGTGAAGCTGGCAGAGTGGGCTAATTAGAGGCTACGGTGCCATCAAGGGAAGGCCGGCAGGTGTAAGTGAGAGAGGAGCTATAATCTAGAGATGCAACGTTAGCATTGTGTCAGAGGTGGGATATAACATGATAACCGGATAAAAGCCTGGGCATGGGGCAAAAGAAGCCAGGAACTGAGAAAGTAAGCAGTTTTTGTTTTTGTTTTTTTAAAATATTGAATATCCATTTTCGTATGAACAAATATTAAGGTAGAAGCTTAAAGTATATAGAATGTGTCTATATAGAATCATATTTTGATATGAATATGTAATTAAAGATATATTTGTGAAATCTCCACAATTGCCTTTTATTCGAGATTCTTGATAAAGAAAGAAAAAAGCAGAAAGGTGGAAAGGAATGTGTTGAGGGAGGGGCTATAGAGAGTGTGTTGGGATGTGAAGAGCTCAGAACTTGATCAGGCTCAGTGGTCATGTCGGAGGCTGCTCTGATTTCCCTGTGGAAGGAGTTCCAGCAGAAGGGCCTACCATAGCTGAACACTTCACCACCATGTGTGCCTGAGCTGGGTTTCCCCCTTGCCCCTGCTGCCCCTGCTGAGGCTCGATTACCCTCGCACACACCAACGCTCACGCTTGCTAATTGTTTTGCAGAGGCATTTGTGCTGGCCGCACATTCACCGACATTCATTTATGTACCCAGACAATGGTCAACCATCATTAAAGTCAGTGTCTGGTTAATTCAATTTGTACATAGTTTATAGCAGTCTTGCTGGAGA
>JAOVYW010033295.1:17949-28661 GCA_025775045.1 Hiodon tergisus
GACAATGGTCAACCATCATTAAAGTCAGTGTCTGGTTAATTCAATTTGTACATAGTTTATAGCAGTCTTGCTGGAGAGAGGATATTTTAAATGAATTTCTGTCCACAATTCTCTCCAGGTAGCCAATTTATTAATTGCTGATACTGGGAAAGGGTGAAATGAGAAACAGATCATACGGGTAAACAACAACACCGCTGAAAAGTGGCTGTTGGCATTACCAGCCGCTACGCTGAGGGATCATATTCCTGCTTTTAACAGGCAAGTCTTAAACACATTTTAAACCCATACGCTCCCATGCATCATTTCCATCTTAAAATGCTACAACTTGGCCAGAATTCACCTAGTCTTCTGGTTAAATTGAGATGATGCTCCTTGATCAAGGAAGCTACAGTAATTCCTTTCACTCGTACTCCTCTACTCCAACCTCCACTACTCCAAGCTGGCCAGAGGGATGCACAATTCTTTGTAACAGCAAGTGCTTGTGCTAGTCAATACAGTATAAGTGTTCTTTAACTATACAAGAAATATCGATAAAAAATAATGATTTTTTCTTTTCTTTTGTGGCCCTGGCAAGAAAGCTGAAATAACAAGGAATCATAAACAGCAAAACACTCAAAAAATTTAACTGTAAAATTAAAGATCATACATAGGTACGCGTAAAAAAAATTATGTGAAGTGAAGATGCTTTCAAAAACAATTGGTTTGACTGCCCTTTTCCTTTACATCTGCATCAATTGTCTTAGGTACACTGTCATGCAGTTTTATAAGAAAATCGGCAGGTAGATTGTTCCAAGCATCTTGGAGAACTTATCACAGTTCTTATCCAGATTCTGGTTTGCTTCTATCTGTCCAGGTAATCCCAGACAGCCTCGGTGATGGTGAGTCCAGGGCTCTGTGGAGGCCATACCATCTGTTGCAGAACTCCTTGTTCTTCTTTTGGAAAAATTTTTATATATATTTTTTTACCCCTGACAGGTCCCACTGCTGACAGGTCCCACTGCTGACAAGGAATGCATTTGCCTCAAGGACCCATAAAATAGGTTTTCCACCACTTAGAATGTTCTGAAAACCCTTTAGAAATCTCATTCTCATGCACCGTTAGTCTCATTAACACCGTATTTAGTAAGCATACGCTATGTAGCAAGCGCTAACTAAGTTAGGAAAATGGTCACTGTATACACATGGCAAAATTAGTGTATTAATTAAATATGTTTGGGCCTTTTTATTTGTATGGATCTCACCAGATTGATAGAACATAGTATGAGTGCACGAGTGTAGCGTTTAATAAAATTGTCATCCAATGCTTAAAATGTTTCTGCCTTTGAATCAGCCATAAAACCTACACCAAACCACACCAAACGTGGTAGGCATGTCGTTTGGTATAACATTTTGTGTCCATGTTTGGTTTGAGTATGACCACTTTGTGTCTATTGCTTGTAGTTTGAAAACCTTACATAAAAAATTAAAACAGAAGACAAATTTATAAAAGCCTTCAGTAGCAGTTTCCAATGAGAGATGCTGTTTTATTTGTTTTATTTAGTTTTATTTATATGAACTGTACTGCCCCCAAAACAATTGAAAAATATAAAAAATAATAACAAATAATATTTTGGTAATCTGCCAATTTCAAATCCCAGGTTAGATGTAAAAAATGTTCTCCATATGAAGATTTTAAATTTTAAAAAATGATTTCAAATATCTTCTAAGGTTGAGGAGCTACAAGAGTTTGAGAGTCTGAACCTTGGAAAGTACACCAAAAATCTCTAAAATGTCCCTGTTTTCAGAACCGTGAGCTATTTTATGAAAGTAGTTCAGCCTAAGCCAAGTATTACTACGTCCATTGCCAAATGTCATGTTAAACCTATCATTATCATTGTAATATATGAATAGATACAAGGCAAAATTAAGTTACTTTATGAAAGTAGTTTATTCATCATTTAAAATGTTATAAATGGTTCCATATACACGAATCAATAAGGGAAGAACTTGCAAACTCCACAACGTGCTGCCCAAGACAAATACAAATTACTCAATAAATAAATAAATAAATAACCAGAATCATACTTTCATTAAAAACCTGATTAAATACCTCAATTTTAAAAGTATAGTGTGTGCGGATAGCTACCTTATCTGCGTCAGTCTTTTTCGATGGTTTAGTTCTGTGATGATCGCAGGTTTCTCGCTGCATTCAGGAGAACTACATACGAGAAACGTCTTATGGTGGACTGTAGCCGTTCAATAACAAAGCTAGAAGTTCTTTGGTTCACTAGATAGCCAGGTACGTGTAATGTGCGGAACAATGACGGAGGCCGATTTAAACGGGCGGGTGGTTGGTACAGGGGTGCGTCGTCATCTGCTCCTATTCTTGCTTGCTGCATGCAAGGATTTTCACTAAAACAAAGATAAGAATAAACGTGAGAATAAATGCTCCCGCCCACGAGCTGTGGTGTAAAGAAGCCCTGCTCCAATTCCAAGGAACATCAGGTTATCGTACAGTCCAAATAAATTATGAGTCAAATAAAACACATGAACTCCTCTGGGGCAACTTCCCTCCAACCACCTTCACTATTACCATAGCTGGGTTTTTAATACAACTAAAAGCCATCCCTGGGCATTCGTAAATTTACAGATATCAGCTATGATGAAATACATTTTACAACTTTATATGGGTAAAGATGGACAAATTACAAATGTATCAGTTTAGCATGGGTGGATGGATGGATGGTACATTTTAGAATATGTGACCTTCTTTGCAAGAAACATTTCTTCTTCTCTGGAACTGCAAATCACATTGACTTCAGCATTGGCTGTTCAGCATGACATTTGGTAGGATGCCACAAAATCACTTCACTATTGTGGATGCCCTCAATGGACTAATGTTTTGCCACAGCTGCTTTAACCCGATATTGCTATTTTTCAATATTGTAATTGTGCCCAAAAATGAACGAAAATCTCCAATAAATCTATCTAGGTCGCTTTAAAGATTTTTTAGAATTTAATATAGGTTCACACCCTCACAAAAATATTTGTGAATGGGTCAGGGTGGCTCAGGGTGGCACTATACCGCTTGAATCATTGATTCAGTAGGATTTGTGAAACATGTATGTGTGTGTGCGCATATATATGTATACACACACACACACATACACACACACACACACACACACAACCCTGAAAAATATAGTTTTTATCTTTATCAACATGCAGTTCTGGATTGTTTAAGACCTCTAATTGACAAACAGTTGTACCACGTGGTCACTTCTGCAGCAATCCCATGAATGCAGGAAGGAGGCAAGGTTAATCCGGCTCGCACTGTTCTTAAGGCCGGTATATTTGACGGTGAGAATTTCAGTCTTTCCGAATCTGTTACCCTATGGAGCGTTTTCCATTTTCCTGCCGTGGGCTTATGAAATAAGACATATGTCGTAGTGTTTTCCACCTGGGATGAATGCTTACCCAACAAAAGACATCATGACATTTAAAAATAAGAAATAAAAACTGTCAGAGTGATCTTTCCCTTTGGGGCGTGATTTCTGCGACAAAAGGCTGAAGAGCAAGCCCACCGCAAGATAAGGCCATCCTTCAAAGGGAGTAATTTAGTTTTTTGTGTGTGCGTCTGTGTGTGTGTGTCACGGCACATTGCTAAATATTTCTTACTTTGCTGGTTTTAAAAGAAATAGACTTGGTCTTTCTCTCTAGATACAAAAAGGATACAAATATTGAATTCTAAAAACAGGAGTAAATGTATGGCTTTTCCCCCTCCACATATATACAAATTAGAATGTAAGTGCCTTGTTTGAGAGGGCAGAGCTAAGCATGGTGTTCTCTGAGGGAGAAAGGGCTTTAGACATTGTATGAAGTTGGCTTGTAAGTTTTAGATTATTGCTCTGTAAAAATAGTTTACATTATGTGAAATTAAATAAAGATAAAAAACCTGGTAATATTAAACTGGACCTTTAACATTTTAAAGTCAAACACGCTCTGCTCTTGAACCGGTATTGTTACTAATGGTGAAATATTTCATATTGAGTATGCAGTCATCATTTCAGGATTTTCAATATATGTCAGTATATTTTCAGTATATCTTGGTATATTTCAATACATTTTAAGCTCGAAAGCCTTTGAAAAGGCATTCATGTCTAAATGTGTCAATATTTATTATCTAAATAATGGCCTTTGAGCAATGTAATGTTTGTTTTGTCCGAGCTATTTCCCTTTGTGCCAAACAGTTATGCTTTGCACATTATCGTCATGAATTGACTAAAGAGGCACACGGTGCACATCAGGGGAAGACTTGGGGGGTGGGGGGGGGGGGGGGTGTGATGCTTAAAGCCAGCCATCCATAGTCTTCACTGTAACAGATGAATCATAGTGTACAACAACAGTGATAATGATGAATACATAATCGAGGTACAAATGGGAAGGAATTCACATGCATCACATTTTAGGGTTGATTGATTACAGCCTATTCTCAGCCATATTGCCTGAATATTTGGAAGTCAGGAAGTCAGAAGGATTCAGACCTGAAGACAAGTAGAGCCATCCGCCATTTCAACAGATCACTTTAGACAAAAGTTATTCAGCCGCAGACTTTTGTTAAAGGGTGGTTTTACAGTGAAGCATGAGTGCTAATTACTTTAAAATGTTTTAACTTGTAAATCTGTATAGTTACCTATGATTAAAACAAATGCTGGACAAAATTAAATGTCGTTGGTAATTAACAATGGTAACTGATCATTTATATTACAGAATCTGGATTACGTTTAGATAAATTTAGTAAAAAATTGTATTATCAACAGTAACCCTAACCCTAACACAATTTAAAGTTCTTACGTAAATGTGAGATAACATTTGCAACAAGGCTAAGTCTTCACTGTATTGCCACAGTTTCTCAGTACACTGAAACCAACATTTACATCAAGGCTGAGAATAGTGTCAGTGTATAATAGCAGAGAATACATACTCACACAGGTCTCTTGACCTTCGTTATGAACATAAATGATAAATAACTGATTTCTATTGACATGCAAAAAATTGTATCACACACTCTGTATGCAGCAACGCAGTGGTTGCAGTAAAAGTTGAAAGCATTTCTGGAGGTATGTGAGAGTTTGTGATTGACGCGAGCAGGCCCTTGCACTTCAGAACACTGCTCTGACACGAGTGCGTGATCGCTTCGTACTGACTCATCCTGCTATCATTACTGAAACAGGTGCAGACGTAAATAGACCAGCCCTGATGTATAAACATGTGTGTAAATACACTGGGAATTTAAAAAAAACACAATCGCTAGCAAAGCCTCTCACGCACACGCACAAATGAAAAAACACAAAATAGCAACTATCTTTTATTTTACAATGAAACCTGTTTTTGGTACTCCATCAACGTGTTTTTTGTGCTCAAATTTAAGAAGTGAGACACACACTCACACACACACACACACACACACACACACACACACACACACACACACACACACACACACACACACACACACACACACATCGGCCACTTTATTAGGTACACCTCTTCAACTGCTCGTTAACGGAAATATCTAATCAGTTAATCATGTGGGAGCAACTCAATGTATCAAAGCTCACATCATCTCAAACTGGTTTCTTGAACATGACAATGAGTTCCCTGTACTCATGGCCTCCACAGTCAGCAGATCTCAATCCAATAGAGCACCTTTGGGACGTGGTGGAACGGGATATTCGCATGGATGTGCAGCCGACAAATCTGCAGCAACTGTCAATATGGACCAAAATCTCAGAGGAAAAGCACCCAGCACCTTGTTTAATCTACACCACGGAGAATTAAGGAGTTCTGGAGGCAAAGGGGGGTCTAACCCAGTACTAGCAAGGTGCACCTAATAAAGTGACCGGTGAGTGTATAGGTGTGCACATATATGTTTAAATTCAGTGGGTCGCCACGTCAGATCTGAGGTCAAACTTCGAGGGCCAGCTACCCTAATGGGAACTTTGGCGGGAACCAGCTAATAGATGGTTTTATTAGCACCGATACCCAGGTCGGATGACTGAGACCACTGCAGACCTCCACCAGAGTTTCCTCTGTCTTTGCCCTGCCCAGGCATAGTTCACCATCTTTCAGGTACATAAGTTTTAGTATATGTTTGCAATGCATATAAAATACAACAGCCTCATCCACATGGTAATGTTTTGGCTACTCATTAAATATTAACATCATCATAAAGTTATTATCTGTTTTTCTTATGGAAATAAATTAAATAACATGCTTCATTATATTTAGTAGTTACCTAGATTGACACCAGAAATGGCATTATTATTAAATCTTGTCCTCCTGGCCCATGACTTGAGAGAGGAGATTCTCAATTTACAATGTTCATTTGCCGGTCACTTTTTCCCTGTCTCTGGAACGCTAACCTCTTTTATTCGATTTTATTCTTATACTTTAAATCAACTGTAGGTGTTATGTAAAAACTGGAAAAGAGAATTTCCGTTTTCACTGTTTGTTTGTCTAACCCTGGCTTCGGAATTGTATCTCTAAACTCCATTATTAATCCATTATTTTATCTCGTGATTAAATATGATGATCTCAGCGGTTCTGATTGTTTCAATCAGGGGTGACATTTCTTTTCAATAGTTTCCTGCTCTGAATTTCAATTGAACAGAAGAATAATTTGCGGCCAATGACGTAAAAAAGAGAATATTTACCTCAGTTTAAAACCTCTAGAGCTTTAACTGACGCCCATGTCTGGTTCGAAAAAATTGACCATTTACAGGATACAAGGGCTGCTCCTTTTTTCCCTTTTCAGAAAAATTTTAATAGTTAGTAGATAAACCCCAGGATTAACCCTTTTTTATGCACAAGAACTATGTCCTAATTACTCAACTTGCAGGGAGAAAAGAAAAGTTGTGATCTGAAAATTAAATTGAGAGATCCAAAGTAGGACAAAATTAGATTACAGAATCAGGAAAACGAGAGGGGTGCACACTTGCGCCTTGATGTGGGAGACGGAGGACACCGCCGGGCGGATGGAGAGACTGGCGGTTGTTTGAACTGGATTACAAGCATAGCATTAGAAGCTGAATTACTCAGACAACACTGTTTTCCAGGAAAATGAGTAACCTCCACGCTCTCACCTTGCTCACTTCAAGCACACACACCATCTTTTTCACAACCACTTAAACAGTTTTATGTGCCCTTATCCTTTTCTCCTCCCAATCTCCCTATTATCTCAATGTTCTCTTTCTAATTCTCTCCCTCTCTTTCCTATCTCTTTCACAGTATGGTCTCCATATAGAGACAAATGGATAGGATTTTCAGAATAAGAATTTTAACTTAACATTTCAACTTATACCACTAAATTTCCCCTCTCTCTCCCTCTCTCCATCGAGTTTTTATTTTTATTTGTAATGACTATAGTAATAATAGTACTAGTAAATATGTAGAAAACATTTCTCGATCATTTTAAAAATGAAACAACGTGCTGTTCCTGAAAAGTTCACCTATTTGAGATCTGAGCTAGGCTAACCAAAGAGCATATGCATTGAGTGTCATGTGTGGAAAATCAAATAAAAAAGAAAAGGATGAATAGCGAGGCCCACAACAACCCGGTAGTAACGGGACTAAAAGTAGATTCTACGTGGCTCACTCATCGCTCAAAGTTTCCTTCATCAGCTCTCAGTCCATGGAACACCGTTACATGTTCATTTCCCCTTTACGGTCTTTTTCATTGTCTTCCGCCTTTTATTCCCATGACACCACTTGGCCAAAACAAAACAAAACAAATTATAGAATAATATTATATATTGATATATGCGAGGTGTGTATTCCCCCTTTTTTTTCTCCAGGTTGATACTGATATGAATAATTTGAGAGTCGAATGAGCGTCTGTGAGGAGTGGAACGAAGGTGGCTGGAGGTTTTAATTGCACGCAAATCTTTATAGTGCCGCTGGTCACTGCAGAATAGGATCCTTTTGATCCAAACCAACATTTGAATCGATTTAGCTTTGCTAAGCAAAAGAGGAATCATAGTAATAACAGTAATACAATTGTACACCAGAGCATTATGAATTTCTATGTTTATACCTCATAATAAACCAAAGACTTCTGTAGCCCTTTAGTTGTTTAATAGTGGTATTCACGTTCTACACAAATCCACCTCAACCCATAAAATATAATCTTGTGGTGCTACTGACAAAAACAGCAGAGGAAAGTTTTGGGGGAAAGCATTAACAAGTTCACAGATGAAGTGAGATGTGTGACATTTGGGCAGCGGTTCGCTGTGGCATATTAAACAATCCTTAGCGTGCATTTTCAAGCGTGTCTGTCAAACCACAAAAGCCCCGCTTGCTCTCACACACAGCTGCGGATGTTATTTTTGGCTTGCTTTGATGTTTTAGGTCATCTTCTAAATAGTTTAGACCAGGGCATGCCACCATAGATTTAACTCTTCAAATTCAGGACAATAAATATGCAAAGAAAACCTTGAACACTATTGACTGCCCCACAAACTACATGACGGTGAATGGATACAATTATAAGGTACAAGGGCTACAAAAATTACTGCAGACGTGTTCACATACCACAGGGGAAGTGCACCCAGCTGCTACAAGCTGCCTTTTTAGGAAATCAAACCCTGTTGTTATTCAAGACACTCATACATTGGCTGGGGATGAGGAAAGCCTCTGTAACATCGGGGGGAAAAAATATTTTACATTGTGTTGCAGTTTTCCTGTCACTGCAGACGCAGACTGTCACACCCATTAAAGTATTGCATAGTGGCACACTCTCATTTTGCAAGCAGCTGTCAGTGGATGCCCTTTATGCAGGCTCAACTCAGAATGCCCTGGCAAAGTTTTGCTCCCATATAAATGTCATCAGACAAGGCAACATTGCGTAACAAAGATGCTTGGAAAAGTAATAATCAAAGAGAGAGAGAGAGAAAAAGAGAGTGAGATATGTATGTGTGCCAATATCAAACAATATACGCTAAGTGTTTTTTTTAATGTAAATACGTATGCTTGTGTGCTTTGGCAGCACAAAATATTGAGCGAAAAAGAGAAAGGGTGCAACAGAGTCTCTCATTTCTAGACTGGGGTTAGTTGATGTGGGATTCTGGGACAGACAGAATGGAACAGTGCAGTGGTGCATGGTTGCATGGATTAAGCCACTGCCTGTTTGTGACCACTGTGTTTAAAATTGTATTTGCACCAGTGCATTGGTTCATTCAGCTGCATTGTCAAACTGCGACCGAATGGGCATTTCAAATTTAAGATACTGGACTTGGGGTCATATTGCAAAAGTATTTAATTTTGACAGGACAGCTCTGATTAAGAACAACATATGTGCTGGATTGAAGATAGCGTGGTCATTTTAAGAACACAATCTTTGAAGATACTTTGGGTTGGTTTTCAAAATGGCACTTCCCCTCAAATGTATTTACCATGTTTCATATTGTTTATTTATTTGCTAAGAAGATCCTCACCGCACACCATCTTTCAACTTTGAACACAATATTAAATCTTGGATACTTACTGTATCATTTGTGGTTAAGAAATGCGTTTTGACTACAGGTTCCCCCATTAGGGATTTTTAACGAAAAACCTGATGGTCACCAGCCCAGGTTCTTAACCACCCTGCCATCTGTTGAATCTCATCTAGCCACACATAAATATGTGTCATTAGAATAATTCAAAGTAAAGTATCTCAAACAAAGCAGAACGGACGTTCTTGTTAGCAACCACGGCACAGCCAATCGACGTCAATGCCATGTACGTGGATTCCAGGGCATGCAAGTACAATCCAATAGTTAAAACAGCAAGGGATGCCATAGTAGATAGAGAGAGGCTGATTTGAGAACTATGATTATTGTTGCATTCAGATAAGGAATACAATGGAAATTCCAGTGAGCTGGGACTAACGTAGGTGAACTTGACTATATGTCTATGGCGAATTAATAAAGATTACAAATATGGCCACTTTATTTTTATTAACCACACGACAGAATGTCATTAGACTAAGAAATTGGGATTAACAAATAGCGAGTGAATGAAAAATTCCAGGGCCACAAGGTCAAAATTATTAACTTAGATGTTTATATGAAGTAATCTTGCATAATGTTCAAGTTGTATGTTCATTTAAAATGATCAAAAGTCAGACATTTTGACTACATCCATAATTTACAGTGGGCCCCAAATGTAGGCATATAGTTCCCAATATTTTAGCCCCCCGGCAATCACATTGTTATCTTACTTTCAAGATTTTTTCATCCACTTGCATTGGTCAATAGTCAGATTACCAATCATTGTCTCACAAAATAAAGAATAACAATTTAATACATTCAACAAATACAACTAGACCAGGTGCCTATTTTTTGCCACCCTGTATACATGACTAAACTTACATTAAACTACTACTACAACTACTACAAATAATAATAATAATAATAATAATAATAATAATAATAATAATAATAATAATAATAATAATAATAATGACAACAATTACAACAATCCTAAAGATATCCAGGGATGTCAATAAATAAAAAAATGTATTGGTATTATAACATATAAATTATGATACCAAATAACATAACAATTTTAAATGCAAGCATACATATGTAGCTTCCCAGCAGATGGTCCTCTTTATAGGTCATGTACACCTGGGTAGAAAGTGGTTAAAAACCAAATGATCTTGATAAGGGTAGAAAAGAGGTTTATATATA
>JAOVYW010033334.1:11563-28654 GCA_025775045.1 Hiodon tergisus
AGAAAATACAAAAATTACAGTTTCCGTTTCTTTTGTGAGTCAAAATAAAATAAAATAAAAACTACTGATACCACTTCTAATATGATTTAATAAAGTGCTCTCTTTAGTTAGAATACTCAGGTAACAGCTGTTTAAAATACAAAAAGTCTAGGAACTTAAACTATACATCCATTAATAAAACTGAATAAGTGTCTTTTAAAAAATATTTTAAATTTTCAGTGCATGCATCTGTGAAGTGCTTAGCGACATAAATCTCAATTTGGAATATTGACAAAATACTATCATACACCAGCCTTTTACCAGAACACACACACACACACACACACACACACACACACACACACACACACACACACTCAATTACAGTAATTAGAGCTGTATTAGTGAATTTGGTGCCATGCATTATTACATATTTAACATATTTTACCGCAGTTGTCTTCATAACTACAGTTCACCTTAGGGAATCGTGTTTTGCTTCGCCATAACTGCAACATTAGATTAATACGGCCTGACAGTACTGTCCTGAATGATCAGTGTTCCCATTATGGACTGCTTCTAGCATGCAGCGGTTAAAACCTCTCTCTCCGCCGGGTTTTAGAGGCGTTGCTGCGTATCACAGCCCAGGAACTCCAGACGCAGGGCAATATCGTTGTACCAGCCTTTTGGATGGATCCGGATATATCTGGTGAACAGCGGTGGCTCAAAAATGTTCAGTACTTCTTCATCATATTTATCATTGCCTTGGAAGACCTGTTGAAATTTAAATAAACATCGTTATTTGTTAATTTATTTATTACTTTTTCTGTATCTAGAGAAGTACTGTCTGTGATAACCAATGTGCTCAGGCCTCTCTGTCTCAATATGTAGAAAAATAAATATTTTCTGGGTAGATTAAGGCTTCATTGTTAGAGTTGTAATATCTGTGGTAACATGTTGAGAGGGACTGGTGTACCTTCTCTCTTGGAGTTTTCTCCTCCAACAGGCTAGTCCAGACACGACCATCGCTGCTGACCGACACGGTGAACTCTGTAACCATCATGTGGGTCAGTAAAGACCGTGCTCCCTGTGTGATTACCCCCGTTACCCTTTTCACCTCCTGGAAGTCCACCTGGATCCACTCAAAAGGATTATTCGTCTAGGAGGATAAGCACACAACCAAACTCAGTCAAACGGCACTTATTACATTCAATAAAATTTTATGTGCTTGTTATACTGTAGGAGACCTCTTTCAAAACTAAACTTAATTCAACTTAATGTAGAACCACACACAATTCACACATGCTAATGGAGGAATTGAGGCACGAGGCAAGTTGAACACCAGGGGGAGAGCAAGAGGCTGTTCTGTGGGTGGAACAAAGCATATGAGTGGAATTCAAGACATACCTTGGGTCGCCAAGCATTTGCAGAACCCTCCAAGTTCAGGCGGGCTAGCGACGGGCTCCAGGACAAAAACATTTTCTGTAAGAAGGATGAGGCGCTGATTCTGTGATTTTCAATGAACATCTTCTCCATGCCCATGGCCATTGAGCAGCCTGGTGAGATAATCACACACACACACACACACACACACACGCACACACACACACACACACACACACACACACACACACACACACACATTTATAAGCACATCGGACATTTGGAAGAAATAAAAATTAGACACTGAAAAAAATAAATCAGTAGTTACTTCCACAAAGAATCTTTGACATGCCAGTACACTTAGGCAAAAAAATAAAATAAAAAATTTCACCCCGAAAGGCAATGAAGAGTCTGTGGAGTCAACAGAGCTGAATGTAAATGACTCACTGTTTAAATCACATCCAAAGAGCTCCATGCGAAGGCTGGGACGCTTGTTAAATCTCAGAGGTTGCAATCTGATGTAGCGTCCCAATATTGGAGGAGAAAAATAATTCTCCTTGACCTTGGAGCCATCCATGTTTCCACTGAATATCTAAACAGAGCCACATTAATTATTTTTCAGTAGGAGTAAAGAAGGAAGTTTAAGAAGGATATATAAGGCAACTTCATCTGTGCTCAAACTGATACAGCATTTTTTAAATCCAGAGTTTCATGAGTGAAAGGGAACTCTACCCTTGGATCTCAACTTAGTGTAACCAGTCTGGAATACAGACCTGTACTGGTTTTGTGCTGTTTCCCTTGTATGCCTTCCAGACATCCATGTCCAGGCTGTATGAGAGAGTGAACTGTATGATGAAGCTCTCAGAAAAGCCATGTTTGGCTCCCTGGGTGTGAACCCCCTGAATAAGCATAGGCCTCAGCAGATCGACCTGAAGAAAAGGCCTCATCAGTCTAATTTTCACAGTCATAACAGTCCAGTTGAATAACATATTACTATGGACATTTTTAATCTTTTTTTTTTTTTTTTAATGGCTCATGTTTAACAACCTACATGTCAGGCACTTCAGTAGCAGTTACATTCTGAGTTACTAAACACATATAAACACATATTAAACACACACTAAACACATATAAAGACATAATAAACACATATAAACACATGCTAAACACACACTAAACACATATAAATAGGTTATAAAAAAAATAGGTGCAACTGATAATTTCTTCTCAAGCTTCAATTTATCAAGCTGATACATTTTGTGAATGTTAGTTGACATGTCCTTTCATTTTATCAAAAAGTCATTTTCGTTATGTATTCCTTCTCACTTCAAGGACCAATGGGAAAATGTTGCATAACAGCATTTCTTAACAACTGATTTCCTGGCATTAGTAAAATCTTGTGTTCACAAAACACCGGTGGAACAGTTAGTTAGCACCTGAATCCAAGACAAGCTGTCCACCCCACTCCAGGCGTTTATTGTGCCAGACAGTTCTAACCTCGCTAGTCTGGACTCCCAATCACCTAAAAAAAACAAGCAAGGTAGATTCAGATATCCAATCCTAACCAGTCAGGCATTCATGCCTGCACAGTCGGTCTTGTATAGGCCAACGACAAAGAAAAGTCTCAGTGTTTAGGCCAACGACAAAGAAAAGTCTCAGTGTTTAGGCCAACGACACAAAAACGTCTATGTGTTTAGGCCAACGACACAGAAAAGTGTTTAGGCCTTTTTGGTTCGTAAATAGGTTAATTCTGGTCTGTATTAATAAGAAGTTTTCAATAAGGCAAAAATCAGCTGCATTTAAAAAAAAAAAACAAGTTTATTGATTTTCTGGAGCAGCCCAAATAGGGAAAACCTATGCTGCTCGGTTACTCAGCAATAATGACAGTGTGAACGGCTTCTGTAATTGAGAAATTTGAACAGAAGCTTAGTTACCATAGTGTCCGCTCTCTGAGATCTGGAAGTCAGCTATCCTTCCAGATCGCATACCCATTGGTTCAGCACACTCTGTAAGAGAAGCCTTTAACTTGGTGCAGTTACAGCTGACTCGCGTTGAAACAAAACATTTTATTGCTTTTGCAGGGATCGTTGTTAAAGATAACAAGACAAGTGGCAGGTTAACTGAAAGGGTAATTTTTCGTTATTTTGGTATCAGTGCTATCGACGGTGTAATAAAATGTAACACACTTGGGTTGTAGACCAAGAGCCTGGCCCTCATTCCTGAGGCCTGATGTTCTCCGATGGTGCATTCCACCATCCAAGTGCCCACCATAACTGGCCTCATCTCCACCGTCCCAGAAATGCCTGAGCGACACACAAGGGGGAGTAACCAACTCACAGTGTTGTCCTCAGAAACACCTGCCTCGTATCAGAGAGCTTTTGCTCAGCTGAGCATTTGCTTAAAACCATAGGGAAAAAAAGCTAAACGTGAGTCTTAACGGCCTTGCTGCTGTGAAATATACTGCACTGAGGCCTTGACATTGAGCACCACGTGTCTGGAAAACACTGAAAAGAAATGTCAGCGTTCTGTTGATTTATTGCGAACGTGTGTTTTCTTTTCTAAAGTGAGCAATTTAAAATGGTTGAAAACCATAAAGATGTAACGGTGGAAGAACCGCTGTCTCATGGACTTAAAGGTGCGTGTGAGGTCGCGCGCTTGCCGGGGTACAGGTTGTAGATGCCCATGCGGTACTCCTGGTCCTTGCGCACGGTAAAGGGGAGGCCGTGGAAGTGCACGGCGTGGAACTCCCCATTGCTGCCCATGTTCAGCAGGTGCCAGCGGACCACTTCGTGCTGCGCCGCCAGCAGGCCGGGTAGCGTCTCTGCCACATAACCGTTGATCGCTAACGGAAGGAGCAAACAAGACCAGCTATCAAGAACGGTATCAAGAACAGCTATCAAGACCAATAATGCAGCCAGGACCATGCTCATCAAAAAAAACATGATAAGCATTTTCAATCCAAACCATTGTGGAGTAGTATATATATATATATATATATCCTGATACTAGAGGTTTAAAAGTCAGTATTATAATATAAATATAATTTGATGGCAATCTGCTTGCATTCTTCATTCAAGTAGGTCCCCTTTTTCCACTGAAAGTTACACATAACATCTTCTACCTTTTCAGTCATCAAATAAATGACTCCCCCCTCTATGGACAAGGAAGAAAATATCTCCTCACCAGAGAACTTGTTTTTGATCTTAAACTGAGGGTCTTCTTTTTCCACACGGCAGGGCGGGCTGCAGAACCTACTCAGGTTCTCATCAAAGTACCAGCTCTTGGTTTCGTCAAATATGGTAAAGAGGAGGTGGTACTCCTGGATGCCGGGTTGAAGGTCATATGCGGAGTGGAGGGTGCCAGGCTTGCAGACAATAAGCGGGCCAATGAGCCCTGAGTGAATATCCCTCTCCTGTTTTTCACACACGAACACACACACACACACACACAATTTAATTTGCCATTAAAATTGCGTCCGAATTAAGTGTTTATAACTTGTGTCTGACATCATAACTGACAACGTGCTGTGCATAGTAACATGCCTCTTTGTTATACATACAGTTTTATCATTCAGGTGCGCAAATGGGAATTTCTCACTTTGCTGAAACTCGTCGAGTTTAGTTTAAGGAGACAGATCTGAGGACAGGTGACAATCCTACTTGCCATGTTGAGGTTTGAATAGTAAGGCCAGGCCTTGCAGTCAAACTCCTTAGGGGAGGGGCCCTGTTTCTTTGTGATCTTCCAGTTGTACCTGCGCATCTCGTCTGGCTGAACAGCCTCTGCAGGGGACTCACCAAACTCCACCCCCTGTCTCTTGTCAAAAACCCCATGCAGATGGAAGGAGAAGGGTTTAGAAGCCAGATTCTTGAAGGTCACCTAGAAAATGTAATGCAAATTCTGTCAGTTCCAGTGAAATCACTTTAATACAGGTGTCCTCAAGAATTATTGGCACTGTACCTGAATCTGAACAAAAATGGTATTGTTGTATTTCAGCTTGACCTTACATTCAAAATATGAGTCTAACCCTAAGTGTTTTTTTTTTTTTTTAATCAATAAATAATAATTTTTCTCAGATGACTCAGATGAATTAAAAATCTTTATTGTAATAGATTTTGTCCATAAAAATTTCTAGGGATGCCAATAATTGTAGAGGAAAAAAATCCTTTCTTTGAACAATTTTAATTAAATATTTTTTAAATCATATTTTCATATAATTCTCATATTTTGAGAATAAGATCAAGTGGATAAACAACAATGCCATTTTTTCTCAGCCTTTTTGGTTCATGTTCACGTGGAGTACCAACATTTCTTGAGCATTAAAAGAGCCAAGCGTATTAATAATAATAATTAATAACCGGGCGAGTTATCCTGAGGCTGAACAGGAGGCACTTAACACTCACAGTGACAAAGTCGTTGATCTCTGCTCTGATCACTGGACCCATGATCCCAAGGTGTTCTTCCAGCTCTCCGCGAGGGGCGAGATGCTTGAAGTCCTTATCAAGGTACGCCCTGAACACCACTTTCTTGTATTTTGGGAGGAACTTCCGTATTCCTTTTACCATCTCCCTTTCGACAAAGCCAGTAACACAAATCACTCGATAAGTATTTCAATGTGATATAAAAGTTACAAATTGTGTACTGTTACACATTGAGTTGCAGTTAAATTCTATGGCACATACAACTATTAATCACTAGAGATTTCTAATTTCTATTGCAATACAAGGCAATAATTTTTTGGACCAAAATTTACAGTATATATACAGTACTGTGCAAAAGTCTTAGGCAGCCTAGCTTTTTTTCAGTGTTTGATGTTTATTTTTTGTCTTCTGCATTAGTGTGTCAGTAGAAAAGTAACTTTTAGATGTCCAAGCATTCATTTTCCAAAAGAAGAACAAGAAGTTCTTTAACAGATGGTATGGCCTCCACAGAGCCCCGATCGCAACATCGTCGAGGGTGTCTGGGATTACCTGGACAGACAGAGGCAATCGAGACAGCCAAAGTCTGTAGAAGAACTGTGGAAGGTACTCCAAGATGCTTGGAACAATCTACCTGCCGATTGTCTTATAAAACTGCATGACAGTGTAGGGAATTGATGCAGTTTTAAAGGCAAAGGGGGGGTCAGACCAAATTAGATTTTTTTAGCTTTACTGTATTTATTTTAAACTTTACAGAATTGTTTTACATTTGACTTTTACTGTGCTCAGTACTGTATGTAAAAATAATATTGAGAAAGTTTGCAATTATAGGCAGTTTGTAATCGTTACCATTAAACGCACAGTTTGCAGAAGTAAAGTAGGACTCCATATGTTGGTTATTTGGCTAACGATACAGCAGATCGCATGTTACCTTTGTTCTATGAGTTGCAGGGGTTTTTTGATGCCATAATCCCACATGATCTCCTCTGCCGCAATATAGTAATTGCGGTATTTCCCTTCTGTGGATCGGATATCCAGATCCTCTTCGAAGTCAGAGGACGTTACAGTTGTATTTTCCTCATCGCTGTAGTCATCATACTCCAAGCCCTTCTCGCTCCAGGTGTTGTTGCTGTTGTTTGAGAAGTTTGCTTGGGAATCCAGAGATTGCGCTACCATAGGCTGTTTATCTAGGGCATTGTTACTATAAGCCATATGACTCGGGCTGCTGTGAACCATTCCAGTCTGCCTTAAATCTTCCTGCTCCAGAGGGAAGTTTTTTTTCAGATCCTCATTTCCTCGCTCTATTCGTTTTTTGTCTTCCCCTGTGCTCTTTCCTCTGGTCTCCTGAGAAAGCAACTTCTTCCAGTCATGTGACTTGGTGTCCACGGTGGGCCACGCCAAAATGGGTGGGCTTTTCTGGTCCTGGGCGCGACCTGGCCGGCGAGGATGTTTCAGGTGACTGTCAGTCAAAGAGTCCTCTTTGACGTGTTCACTGTCATCTCCATGACCATTCTCAGTAGCCTCACCAGGAAGCAGTGTGTGGACATAGTCCTCCTCCTGCTCCGCTATTCCGTAATGTGTGGGTGGTGATGTAGGGCCATCGGGGTCCGTGAAAGTGTCGTTTCGTTCCAGACCCGCCAGTTCAGGGAGCAGCAGTAAAGGGTCACCTGCGTCTTCCATCTGGATGGCCATTGGTCGGTTCTCCGCTGAGAGGGACCGCTCCTGACGTTTGGTGGCGCTTCCCTCTATGTCTCTCTCAAGCTCCCGCAGGACCTCCTCAGGGACGTCCCCCTGAGAGAAGGCAGCGTTCCCCCCATCTTGGCTCAGGGTGATGTGCTTGACCACACAGAGAGGCTGCCCACTGTTGCTTTCAGTGCTGTTCGTAGATGAAGTCTGAGTGCTGTTTCTGACTGGCCTCCTGCACACTCTGACAGCCAAGGTCATGTTCTTGCTGCCAGCACTCCTGGCGATGTCTCCGTTGAGATAATCGTCAAAGTAATAGTCATCTTCGCTGTCTACTAAGAGAAGGTTTTGGCCACACGGAAGAACGGTGTATCTGGCACTCATTCCACGGTTTTTGAGACTGTCATCCAAAGCACTTATATCCCATTCACCTGCAATCACACATCCATTTGGTGAATTAAGCTACAAAGTGAATCACTTTTTTTTTACTGCACGATGCATGTTATATAAAGGAGGGTCCAAACATAAAACCTTTATAATTCCTTGTTAACAGGCATGAATTCAATTCAAATTCTATTTAAAATACATCTGCCAAAGAAGAACAATACAAATGGTTTCATCCAACATGGCCGACATTACCAAGAGTCTCCATCTCCATGCTGACAGTCTCCCCAGTCATGGGAAAAAGAGTTAGAACGGTTTCATACACCTTGTCTCGCTCAAAGGTGTTGCCTGTGAAGTAGACGGACAGGAAGTTGCTCTGGGTGCCTACATTCAGCACGTGCCAGAAGGTGACGTCTCCCAAGCAGACCTTGAAGCGCAGGTTGTTGTACATTAAGCCGTTGACATCTGTAATGAGAAGAACGGGTAGTACTGCCTGGTAAGCCAGCAGGGGAACGCTAAGTTCCATCCAGGGATGTTCTCCAAACCGAGATAAGAGTTTCCATGCCAATAGTACCCCCTGTAACTCTATGCTAGTGTCTCAGAGGGAGAAAACTTTTTTTTACATCACGCTCAACCATCAAATCAAGCATATTTTTGGAATATAAAATGCTGTGCACCAAATGTTTTCTTAAAAAAGTTATCAGAGAATGACATTAAGATTAACTTGATCAACTGAAAAATATTTGTTGAAATATTTTTAACTCATAGGATTAGGATTCTTTCCCCCCCAATTTCAACACCAGTTGTGCTATACGATATAACCCACGATCACATGCAGGGACCCAGCTCTTTTTTCACAGTGCAGGCGACACAGCTTGCAAAAGCGGTTCAGCGAGACACATCCCTCTAAAGGGTGCTGCAAGCACCCGGGAAACCGGTAGGAGACGCTTGTTTGCAACAAGCTGGGAGAAGCCTGCTGATACACCCTACCCCTGGTAGGGCGGCGCTCTGCCAATTGTGTGCAGCCACTGTGCTCTCCGGGTCACAGCCGGCATGAACTGGATTCAAACTGGGAAACTTCGCCTTTACTGATCCATTCCAGAACCCATATTTCTATCAGACTAAATCGTTTTCTAATAATGACATTCATTACAATGATACGGGACATAATAACTGTTTTAAAATCATTATTCTGTTATAATTGTATCTGAAGATTTTTCAGAAGATTTGGAAACTTTAAAAATTACAAAGAACATACAACTTGACACCAAAGGTTGTGTAAATGTGACTATTAACTATATTAATCTTAACATAGAGACATTACAGTCTTAGTAATTAATATACAAAGCACTGAAATCTGATGCATATCTGATGTTACAAAATATTACACAATTTAAAATGTATGTGCTATAATACAAAATATACTGACTGTACATGACGTTGGAGTTGTAGAATTCAGGGTCTGAAGGCTCCAACTTTGACGGATCTTGACTGTACTTTTGAATGTTTTCCTCGATATACCAGCTTTTGTTTTCATCGAAAACTGTAAACATTAAGTGCTTCTCTTTATCCGACATCAACTGGAGATAAAAAAAACAGTACCACGATAAACATATGCTTTGACATTCATTTTGACTACAGCAAGAGAATGACCCATCTATGTCATTGGTTTTAAAATACAATCGATACATTGACTAAAGTGGTGTAATATGAGTTAACTCATTAGTGAAAGTGCACGGAACGTGAAGGGCTTCTTACTACATTGCCTCTTTTGTCCAGGGTCTTTCTGTAGCATACAACAAGGGGGCCCATGAGCCCAGAGGCCACGTCTCGGACTGGGTCGACGGTGCTCTGATACAGGCGGGTCAGGCACCGTGGATCGGCCTTGGTGGGTCCATCTTCCGGCGCGATCGTCCACGAATACGTAAAGGTCTCGTTGGGCTTAACAGCGTGGTCTCTCAGGTCTTTCAACGCAAACATATAAATTAATATAAGTATTTTTGACGGACAGAATGGTGTGGATTTATTGCAACTAATATTCTAATGTCCACCGTGCATCAGGTGAGGTGGTCTTACCCTTTAACACTTTGCCCTCCTGACCGATGCTGGTAAGGCCAATTGGGTAAATGTTAAAAGGATGACTGGCCCGATTTTTGAATACTATCTGAAGGTAAGTGAAAAGAGATAATTCACCGTTATGAAATCACCATCATCATCACCATAAACGTTGCATGTTACAGGGTGTTTTAAAGGAACAAAGTTAAGAACAAGTTCACCATAGGTGACATTTACCATAATTTTATCCTCAACCTCTCCTCGTAGCACAGGACCCACGACCCCAGGCACCCTTTTTAACTGGGTGAAACTTTTATCAGTGTATTCAGCATAAACAGCCTTCTTATATTCCTTCCCCAGGCGCTGAGGACCTTTCTTAAGGTACTCCGATGCCCTGAAATGTGACAACACGGAGGAAAGTTTTGACCTGCGACATTAATGAACTGAAAAGTGTCAACAGTACAAGAAATCTGTAGTCACACTGATGTAGGTGTACCGGTCTCTTTCGTTGAGATTGGGAGCGTAATCCCATGTGATCTCCTCCGCAGCGATGTAATGGATCCACAACTTGGGCTTGAGCTTCACAGTGGACCGCACCATAAGTGTAGACACCACGTCATCAAGGGCAATGTCATACTCATAGTCATCTGTGTGGATGGCATACCTCTTCTCCAGACTAGCTGGCGGCTCAGGACAATCCTCTATTGTGAAGTATGCATTCATACCAGCTTGGAAGAGATATGATGTTTATTAATAATAATAATAATAATAATAATAACAATAATAATTAAAGACAATATGCTGTCCTGTCATCACCAGAACAGGAATGGAACTTTCTAAACCTGTTAATTAAGTTGCATTGAATCTATTTAGTTTTTCTTAAAAATGCATAAGGATGTTTTGCTGAGAGAAATCAATTCATACTTGAAACAATGAACCAAACCGGAAGCTGAAGTTGAGATTGTTTGGTGAGAACAAAGAGAACGCAAGAACACGCTTTACCTAACCGGTGAGAGTGGATCAGGCAGGAAATAAGGAACTTCCCAGCAGCTACAGGCTTCATCTCTGCTGTGGCAAATGTCATGGAGGTCACCTCCAGGGACACTTTTCTGTGATGCTTCACCTGCAAGGTGTGCTTTTGGAAATTAATGGAGTGGATCTCTGGGGAAGAGCCCATTCCAATCAGGTGCCAAAACACATTGTTTTTCTTGCACATCTTCAGACCTAAACATCACAGCAGCATGAGATTGTAAATACAACTGATAAAAACCAAACAGCAGAACTTTTGTCACAGCATAATGCTTGTTATTTCAGATTTACTTTTACAGATGCCATATTGAGCATATGAGCGTGATACCTGGTAAGGTTGAGTTGACATATCCGTTGATGGTATGATAGAGCTTTTTCTCTCTAGTCATTTGGACTCTTTCCAATGACATCCCCGACTCTCCATACCAGCTTTTTGTTTCGTCAAACACAGCAAAGAGCAGGATGAATTCCGGAACTTTCTGTTGCCCGTCACTTTGTAGGGCCCCTGCATGGAAAGGTTATGACCGGGAGTTATCTGCACCTAGTGGGTTGCATAGGGTTTTGAGCGGATGAAAACAGATCAGGGTTACTAACCTGCCTTACAGACGAGAAGTGCACCGATTAGACCAGAGTTAAAGTCTCTGACAATGTCTACATGGGAGGAGTAGGAATATGTGAGGCAGTCTGAGTCTGTCTTTGTGGGACCATTGATTGGCTGGATGTCCCACACATAGCGGTAATAGCCACCAGAAGCAACGGCATCATCCTCTTTCTCCTGTCTGGATGTGGCGTCCTCATAGCCAGCCCCTATAAAGAATATCCATGTTTCGTTTACATGCACAAGGCTTACCTCCGGTGAGGTCAGTGTTGCTACGAGCCTTGGTTTCAAGCAGCAGTCTTTAAAAATATCATGTAAAAAAAACCCCCCACAACATTGTAAATTTAGGGTTTGGAGGGTTCCATAGGTACACAAACTTCAAAGGCTAACCACTAACCTTCAGATTGCTTCCAGTAGGATATACCAATAGGATACACGCTGTAGGGGTGGGAGGCAAAATTTTTGAAATGAACCACAACTTTGTCATTGACTTCGGCTCTAATTGTTGGACCTTGTATACCTAGAGCACAGACAAGACAACATTTTAATCATTGGGGAACATGATCCTCACTCAAATCATTATCATGCATTTTTTAAACAACAAAAGAAAAAAATTCCAGAGGTAAACTCTTAAGTGTTAAGTGTACAACATTAACATGATATCTAACTAAGTTTGCACATTCCTATGCCGACAACTGTTGTTAAATATAGCCAGGTTTTCTTATCCTCAAACAAATAGCTGAGGTTTGGTCATTCTTCAGGCATTTTCGGTTTACACCCAGGCAGAACTCTTAAAAAACTCGTATCGGTGTACTGACCCATCCACGGAGGCTTGGCTTTGGGTGTTGAAAATGAAGAATCTGTATATTCCCAATAGATCGCCTTCATGTACCGCTTTGTGCCGTCCTTGGACAGCGGGGGATTTCCCCTATAACAAATAAAGACTCTCACTAAGCAAGAAAGGTGCTGCACGAATAAACTATTATTATAATTATTACTTAATCTGACAGAGAAACAGAGCGTGACGCAAACACAGGTCTTCTAAATAAAATTCTCAAAAAAGACATCTCAAAAAAGTGGAATGCAAGTAATTTACTATTACATTTATTGATACAGTACATGATAAACTGTTTACTCGTATTAAGTTTCATTTTAAATTATTAAGTAATTATGTTATTATTTTATAATTAAAAACGTATATGTTGTCCATTTACTTGAAAACTCAAGTTTTAATTAAACGTAAATGTCATACTTTTAAAATTGTACTTTAATGCGTCTTAACCTTACTGACAGCAAAATAAAAAACGAACAGATAGAAATTCCGTATATTGCCGACGACTTCTGCTACACAGATTTGCGTGATATTTAAGCTTTTTAATAATAAAAATAATAATAAATAATAATAATAATAATAATAAAACAGGAGCATGTTTGTTTATTGCAGTATATCGAAAAAAGAGAATAATTAATCAAACAAACAGTAACCTTAGCTCCGAGGACGAATCCACGGTTTTCGTTTGATGGTAATCCCATCCAAACTCCACGGCGGCAATATAAATCTCCCTCACATTAGCCAAAGACTGTTTAGCACCGCTGCAAAGTAAGAGAACAGACAGAAACAACATATTCATGGTGGAACTCCGAGACATTGGCCAAAGACCACAGCTGGGATCTATCGAAACTATTCTCTATGGCCAGTAAAACAGCCCTCAAAGCTTGCGCAACGGTTAAAGGGCAAGCTGTTATTGGTCTATCCAAAGAGACTGTATACACATCAAAGTGGAAATGTCATAGAGTTCGAATTAATTGAAGAGTCCCGAAAAGTATACTATATATAAAAATGAAGAATTATATAAAGAAAATAGAAATATATATATATATATATTTTTATGTTGTTTATGCGGTGTCACTGGAAAATATTACATAAAGTGGAACGTGGTGGCATCTTAGGGTGGTAGCTAGTATACTTTTGAGGCCATTGAGTGTAAGATTTAAATTTAATATGTACAGCTTTCAATCACTGTATGTTATGAGACAGGGATATACACGTACACCCATTATTATTTATGTATAAATAAATATGTTTATATTATAAACACCAGACGGTAGGATATTTCAAACTAGCAGACACCACTGACCTTGAGGTTCTTTATTGCCTACACAGAGATTAATTAAAAAGTTCCCAATTAGTTTATTCAACTGGGAAACCCAAATACCATGTCTTTATAACTAATAATACGTGTTTTCAATATCCTTTCTGACATATCCCACTTATTAAACCAGGGTAATTAACGGAGGTGTGGTTTGTTTAACCAGGACATGATGAAAATTGAACTGGGTTTTGCCTCACTAAAGTTGGTGTCTGGATCCTTTAGCAAAGCACCGGACAATAAATAAATAAATAAATAAATATATATATATAAAAATTAAATTCAGTCTGCTTGATGTCCACTCATCAAAAACACACAGGTCAAACCAGACAAAAATCTGTATAATATATTATTCATATTATTTAAATTTTATAGCTATAAACTAACTATACATTTGTATACAACTAGACCCTACAGAAGTTAAGCCTTTAAAAAAAAGATTATTCAAAAATTAATTAAGATTATTCACTCATTAACAGGTTAATAAATGTTAATTGTGCAATTAGAACACATGTAGAGGAACTTCTGCAAATGTTCAATCCATATAATAATGTAGTAATTGCATATATTTATAATAGGAGTAAATATTTTCTTTCTATTTCAATATGTTAGAAGCAGGGTCTAATTTTACATTATAATGGCTTGGATTGTTCTAGTGGCAAAATCCCAAGTGAAATTTACTCAGGATATCATTACTGCAACGTGTTAATCTAATTCAATTTAACAGCCCATCTAGATGAAGTTATCTTGGTGTGCAGCAGCAAGACAAACCCCGTAGGATGTGTTTTCACTGTGTGGACCTTTTGATAAGCTTTCCTCAGTCTAGATCTCTGGCAGATTTACTGTGCACTTCCTTTCGAATGAAATAATTATGCTGTTATTGCTCCTTTTTATAAAAACTCTTTCAAGGAATCTTTTTTTCCTCCTAATGAATTTGGCAGCTTTTCAGTTAAGGTGGGATAGAATGAAACCATTTAACAAAAATTCCCTACACCAGTTTGACCACACAACACTGAGTTATAACATTTCAAGTCATTTTGGTCATTTTCGTTTTGGTAGGCATGCGCTGTTCAAGACCCACACCGCGGGTGGAGAAAGCAGAACACAGCGACATCATTTTCTTTTGGCTCTCCTGTTAAACTATCCAGGTGAACACTACGGTTGGGGATATGTCAGGTTTGGAGACTGGGTTTTGTCTGTGATGGACGTCTCTGAACAGAATGGCCCTTGAGGTCATTCCTTGTCTTGATGATGACGCAGACATGGCACATCCTAAGTGTTCTCAGTTGTTCTCAGACATTTGTTGAGGCTGACTATATCTGATCCACGTGTCTTCTTCAGACCACATTGTCTGTTGTTTGGATCTTGTGTGAGATGGGGCCTGTTCGTGTCAACTCTGAACCTTGGATCCTCTTGCTTCCTCTTCCATAGTTGCGTGCAAGGACACCTCCACAATGTCTGAAGCTTTGATCCTTTTGTCCGCGTCTCTCCTTTTGTGCCTGTGCAATTTGCATTGTGGTTAAACCACCTTTTTCATCTGTGGTGGTTTGAGAAGGTCCAGCTGTGTGTGGAGCTCTCTCTTCAGCAGGTGTATTTAGATCGCCGTTGGGCATATCTGCCATTTGGAAAAGTGTTGTGTGATGAGTGGTGCATGGATTCTAAACACAGTTATCTCCCTCTAATGGTTACTTTATATGATTTTGGTTATTTTTAGAGATTGAACTAAAGGTTTGACTAGCTGGCTTTCCATGGCTGATAATTTCAGCTTAGACATCACTGGATCTTTCTGTACAATCACTTTTCTTGGATTCACAGGAGCATTTTTCACTTCAATTATGTAGAATATTTCTGCTTGGACACCCACAGAAAGCCTGAATGGGAAAAAACCATCCATGTTGCTTTGATGCTTTGACCTGATATCTGAGGTCACACTGCAGCGCCGACAACAATAAGTGAAGGAAAGCCCATGATGAGTGGTCAGTGAGCAAAGTACAATGTTTTCCATACAGGACAGGAAATGCTTAACGTTCAATTGTGTTCATGATGCAAAATATATGGGTCTCTCTTTACCCAATGGCATAATGTGTGAGACAACCGCTCCCACCCTATTGGGTGAGGCATCATGCGACAATTGTAAAAGGAAATTTATGGTTAAGTGGGTAAACACCTCCAACTTGGACAGTGCTTTCTTCACCTCTTGACATCTGTCCACTTCCATGTTCTGCTTTCGTTTAACAGCTCATGCGATGGTTTCCTAATTTGGGCAAAACTTAACATAGTAGCTGATAAGCCTTAGGAATGATCTCAGTTGTCTGAGGTGTTTAATGATGGCCTTTGTCTTGGAGGATGCCTTATGAAGAGAAGATCTGTCAATCACACGTCCGTGGTACTCCATTGACAGTCAAATAATCAAACTTTTCTAAGTGTACCCACAAACCAATCTCTTTGCAGTGTGACATTTGGGATTACTAAGGCACCGTCCTTGTTCCAGAGAGCCGTGGATTGTCAGGGGTGCAGTGTAAGCTTTACTATCTTCTGATGACAGAGAGTAACAGACAAGGAGCACTTAAGGAGCTGCCAATCTCTGGTACCTGTACAATGTCAAGATGCACCTGGAGGTAAGCTTGACATAAATCTATCTTGCCAAACATTTGGCTTGATGGCATGTCACACAGGTCTGACCTTGAGACATTAAGAGTGGTTTCCTCTTTTCCTATGATGCACACTTCTTGCCTGTTAACATTGAACTCTAGCTATGAGCGCCCAAGTGAGGATGGATGACCTTTTATAACAACCAATGCCAGGGTTGCCTTCTGTTTATTTAGCTCTGCTGTCACGTCACATCAGCCACTCAAACTGGAACAGTTTCACCTGAGTAGGTCTTCAGATTCCGTTCAGTTGGCTGGAGTGTGAGGTCATTTCTTTCTGAAGATAGCAGCTCCAGTTTCCACCCACACACGCACTTCCCTCCAGCGGTGATGTCACCCAGTAGCCGAGTACACTGCCTGAAACAGACAAAGCATTCAGTAACTCCTCCCTTGCATATACCCAGCCATAGAGCTCCTCTTCAGTGTACTGCACAGAATGGCTGTCTGTTTTGTTTCATTATTTTCACAAGCATGTTCAATGTGTTCCTTCCATATTTGTGAAATTCCCTATCTTTACTCCAGTACTCAGCTGCCTGTTGGCCTTTATGCACAAATAGATGTGCATGGGCAATATATAACAGACTTGAACCCAGGTCCCCAGCCACCAACGCTTAGTCTGTTAAGTAAATTATCTGAGGTTAAAATTCATGCTTCTCAATAACGTTCAAAAAGAGACACAATTTCACATTGAGTTCAATCAATCAATCAATCAATCAATTTTATTTTTATACAGCGCTTTTCACATGTTGCCATGTCACAAAGATGCTTTA
>JAOVYW010033344.1:0-45849 GCA_025775045.1 Hiodon tergisus
TATATATTTGACAAAAAACATTTTTAAAACACTACTTTTCAGACATGCTCACCATATGCACTTTGCTGAAAAATGAAGGATTTGCATAAAATAATGTAAATATTTAACCACCTGTCCTCGGGTACTACTTTGATGGATGAGAGGAACATTGGGTAATGTCATGTTTCATAAGATAGATGCAGATGCCTTTCAGGAGTTGTGGTGACGTCAGTCTTCAAACCCACATATTTCCTACCTGCTTCTCAGGAAAAAGAAAAAAAACGCTTAGATCCGATGGATTCTTTATCTTGGATGGAGAAAACATCTGGTCACAACCAACCAAAAAAAAGAAAAAAAAAGAATCGTTAGACACAGACGGTAGTGAAGAAACATTACAATTGTATAAAATGTCATAGAATACATTAGAATGACCTTCCTGTAACCTTCTTCAGTACACATTCTATGACTGTGCCATCCATTTCCTTTTTTATTAGGTGACATTTTAAGTTACTAAAATCACAAAACTAATGTCCTGTAAGTATATAAAAAGGTCAAATAAATGACGCATTCATTTCAGTTGAAGATCAATGGTCTATTGACTGAATGACGGCCAAATTCCTCTTCTTATCATCCACCTGATCTTGCACATCATCACTCTTCCAACTTGGCTGCAACGACAATTTTCACACTGCAACATCTGAATGAGAAAATATCAGTATCTCACAGTCCTTAACACTTCATGCCATGCAGATTAGGAATCTGTTTCAAGAAAAAAGGGTCATAACCTTAAATGGGATTTAAAAAGAAAGTTGAAAGTTGAATGCCTCAAGTAGTGCGCTCATATTTAATGATCGAAAAAGCAATCAGTTGAGCTAAACTACATTATCCCAGCATCATCCAGAATCGCTACAGAAACTGATGTGTTTTGTTGTCCTGGGCACCTGTTTATTAAAATGTTAGACCCTCTGCTTTCACACATTGGAAGTCTCAGAGTGATACATTATTCATCAGTGCAGCCTACATTCTACATGTCCTTGCACAAATAATGCACTCATTATGAATACTCACTTGGCTGCAAGGTTAATGAATGAGGTAAAATACATACATACGCAAGTTATGCCATTGCCTGCTGAGGATTTTAAGCAGTCTCAAAAGGCAATTAGCTTTCCAAAACACTCTCCATGTTTGGCTTTGATGACTAATTTAGAACAAAAAAATGAATGCTGAATCTTTCTACAGATGATAAATGTTTTCTTTTTTTTCTTTTTTTGGTCCTGATAATCAAAGAAGCTGTTCAAACCTCGCTTTATTTATCATGCATTCATGCATTGCAAAGCAGGAAACCATCTCCTTCTAGAAGGTTAAGGTTGGGTTCTCTTGAATTGGAAATAGTCATTTTAAGACACATCTGGGGTTAACGAGAGTTTCATCGCAGGGCATATGTCGACATTGTTTCTGCTTCTTGCAGTGTCACACTGTGTCACAGACAGCTGCATGAAGTTGAGAAGCTCTGGTTTGAGATAAAGCCGGAAGGAAGGATTGACAGCAACAGTGAAGAAAACAAAAGCTAGTTTAGTCAGAGGAGTACCACACTTCTGCAATCGCAAAATCAGCTGCGTTGTCCGAATTGTTCCCCCTTTGCTGTCCTTTTATGTTCAAAACCTCGTTTCAGTGCTGCTTAGTGTCATGTACATTTTGGGGAGAGGGAACTTTTTGAATGCCTGCAGATTGAAAGGAGAAAGTCACTGTAGAGACAGTAATGCCAGTTTTCTAAGATATTTTAGCCATGTGGCAATACATCAAATTAGTGTGATAGACCATATGGTACTTATTAGGTCCATAGAGATAAGGATGATGGCTGCAAAATGAATGGGTGACAGTGAGCACTGCGCATATGAATTCTTAAAGATGCATCTTTTAGATCTAATAACAAAACTATATCACCAAATTTGAGCAGCACTAGAAATATGCAGTGGCCTGTCAGTCAAAACGATCTCATGACCCCTGGCAAACTCGTGTCACAAGCGACATCATGGTGTGTTTAATCTCACAGTTTTTGTACCTTTTTGTTGCATAAACATTTCCTCTTGCGCGAGTGTGTGAAATTTGCCTATGGTTTATTGCACATTTTGCATTGTGAGTAATGCATTTAGTTAGTTATGCACAGCTGTGATAAATTTTCTCCGTTCCTTCCTCTAATGCCGGTGAATGCGTTTATGAGATTTGCTTTTAACTTACTGTGCCGCTCGCAGCGGGTGAATTAAGGAGGGCTATTATGAACTTATAACTTGTGATTGTTGATTTGGTTTACTTTCCATTTTAAATACAAATGCTGTGTCTACTGCTACCCCATAAAATGTGAGTTAAAGATATGGGAGCCCATTTTTAATAGTTGTTATATATTAGATTTCTTAGTATTGACTACTGCTGCTAGATATTAATATAAAGGGTTTTCCTCTTTTATAAAACGGATAGTTCTTTTCCCACATTTCTATTGGAATGTTTGCTTTCTAGCTATGCTGTTTTGCAACAATAACACACGGCTTCCCAACCACTCAATTTTAATGTGCAGTTCATAAAATTTGAATTTAAGGACTTGTAAATGGTTACAGTACAGTAGCTGTTTTTTGGCATTACTTTATTTGATGGAACAACTGTAATAATTAAAACTTTATGTTGAAATACATGCATTTAATTTTCTGTGATGTAAATTAAAAAATAACCCAAGAATCTGTGTCATGCTATAACCGCATCACAGTAGCCATGCCAATGATCGCAATAACAAAAAAAATCTTTCTTATTACTCCTGTTAGATTGCATTCCCTGGATTGGAGTTAGGTAGACAGATTGATTGTAATGGAGCGCTGTGGATTATCAATAACAATAACATAAGGGCAAAGTCACAGATGGGATCATGGGAGGTAGCAAGGAGAGTGAGTGAAAGCTCAACATGATGGAACACAAAGCTCATGAAGAGAAGAACATGCAAATATAAGGGAATCTGATGTCGCTCCATAGTCACTCGCAATCTTCAGATTTGGTCAGGCGATAACTTTTCACTGCCCTGTCTTCACCAATACGAGATAGGTTTTTAGGAAGGGCTTGATTTGGTCCCCCGTGCTGTGTTTCAGCCCACGTATTTTGCACTGTATATTTTTCTTTTGTTTTAATCCCGGGAAACTCTTCGTCACCTCTATCACGGCACGATGGCTTTAATTTGGTCCAGCCCTTAGTGAGACTTCAGTCTTGCTATAATACATTACTGCTACAAAAATTCAAAGGTTCTGATTCAGAGCCCCCTTTGCATCTGTTTGGTAGCTATGCTTTCTCGATAGTATTGTACTAAAGATGGAGATCATCTAGTCTCCCATTTTGTTCCACCTCTTTTTTTGTTGAAATTGAAAGAACGACTGGAGAGGATCCAGAGATAGTACTGGTAAAAACTAGTATGCACCTGAGTATGCAGCCCCTTACTATCTCTTCAGGTTTGGTGCAATTGACCCAATAGTTTTTGCAGCAATGTTTCTCAGTTTGAGCAACCTTGCAATTTTTTGTTATCGATCCAGGAACTAAACTGTGGCACCATTTGCATTCCTTGAGCCTGACCTCTGCAATGTTCCAGTGACAAACATTACCAGTGATATCAAGTGATTCGGAGGGCTTTCGAATGTTCTTTCTCCCTCTATGAAAAAGCAATTTATCAGGAAACCAGTGACTGCTTTGTTTTTCTCGAAAAATGCAAAGGCATATTTCCTGATGATTGAAGTATTTGTCATCCGGCTTGCATCCTCCACCTGACAAATGTAACCCATCTTCATAAGACTTGGAGGCAGCTGCATTATTTGAGCCACGGAAAGATTTATATTTTCCATTACTATTACCACTGCCCCCCCCACCCCCACCGATGCCACAACGACACACATAAGTCAGGGGACTTTGGTAATGTGTCCATAATAATTCCTTGCGAATGGGCAGCTCTTAATCAATATCCCTCTGTTGCTGCAGTAAATATTCAGCTTAAGTGAATAATTTCTGAGCTCGGAAGTGGTGACATGAAACGCGATTTACAGTCACCTCTCCACCTTTTACTTTTATGCAAACATCTTTCTTTTTATGGGTTGGAGAGAAGATATTATCGACTGTTTTTCACATTTATTTACTTTATCAGCCTATCCGTCTGAACCACCTAGCAAATGGTGCGGCTTTCTGATGCCTGCATATTACGCGTTAGATGTTTTTTCTAGAGTACCTTGTTGTGTTTTTCTAATGCAGTTGTCTCCCATCCCTTTGCCAGCAAACACATTTTCTTTGTATTAATGACTCGCCATGCTGAAGTGCCCCTCATCAAAAAAAGTAATTGTTAACCATGGCAACCATGGGTATATTTATCAATTCTTACAAGCCAGGGAATGCAACGCAGAGATGCCTATTATAAACTACAGAAGAGACTAATCAACACAATGCGTCAGGCATTGATACGTTTAATCTCAGAGTTATATTACTATGAAAGTCAGAATCATACTTTAATCTAATCTTATAAATGCAGCACATGCCCATATAACTAGCAGGCATTGGATGTATACCTGATAACAGATCAGAACTGATGAAATGGTTAATGCCTAATATAGAATTACTTTTTTATAGCAAAATATATAATGACTTTAAGTAATTGTGAAATGAAATATCATGAAGGTGAGCCAACCACTTTCATAATCGTAGGCTAAACAGTATAAGAAAATCTATTAAGATAGTGGTGTTCTGATTATATAAATATAGTGTATGCCCCTAAAACTTATTTCGAGATTTGAGACTTTAGAAATACAGCTATATGATGTAAATGTGGTACTTGAATGACTTTCTCACAACTCTGCTTCTTGCATAAATCAAGTAGAGTGAAATAAAATAAAAACTCTATTAAATCAGCAAATGACCTAAAAATAAAACTGAAATAATGAATGTAAATGATAAAGAGAAGAAAGTGCAATCAAAGTGGGACATAAATGTCATTCTAATCAAAGTGCATTTGTGAATTTTAGTCACTTAAATGCAGATTGTTAAATGGTATTATTTTAAGATTTTGTCATAGGTTGCTTCTCCTTCAGTGATTTTGTAGATGGTCAAGGATTCAATGCTTTCTTGGCCCTGCTATCTTCCAAACATATTTATTCTGTGCCATATACAAATAAAATGTGGTTTCAGACCTGTGTCTCAGTTTAAACACACTATTTATGTTGACCCATTGCCTGTCAGTCAGAAAGACTATACTGACTATACTGGCTGTGAATGTGTCCAAGTTTGTAATTGCATTGGTACTTGACGACTGCTTGCATCAAAGAAGGTAAAACACATTTTCTCGAAAAGTATAACCAGTGAAGACGGGAAAACTCATGAACCTGCAAAGACTTCAGGATCAGAACTAGTTTCATAAAGAAATTGAACATAAGTAAGGTGATGAACTGATCTGCAGTGACTGCTCCAAAGGTTTCATTTATTTTGAGGGGTTTTCTCTCTAATCATTACCACAGTTTCCGCAAAACACAAAAGACAAAATCAGCTGGATGGTATTCTTTATTCAGGAATTGAAAGTTTGTAGTTGGGACATATAGTGCATGCAATATGAATCAGTAAATCTGTTTTTCTGGTTCTTGGGAAAATTCAATTTAGGCAAACATAATTTCCTGCCCATTTGACCTTTGTCTGAACCACTGTCCAAAGCATTTTAAAATGGTAAAATGTCAAAAACATGCTAAGAAACACTAAAATCTTGAATAAAGGTGAAAAGGAAAAAAAAGGGATGTTAGAAAGATCTGAAAGTTCACTGAAAAGTCTTCCCATAAAAATAAGTCATTGTAAGCAGAGTGAATGGTGAACTAATGTAAAATATACTATGACCACAAAGGCATTCATTTATGTTAAACTGTTCCACAATCTAGCCAGTTATTTAAATATTACCATGGTCTGTTATTCTTTAAATTATGTTAAAACAGCATCCATTTATATGTTCTGTTTATATTCTGTGAGGCAGAATAATTCTGTTGATGGGCTTTGAGGAACATGGCATACACCTGCAATGTGAAATATAACTGGAAGCTGCCGTCAATTGAAATGAATGACCACTTTGTAATGTTCAAAAATCCCACACTTGTTTTACATTAGGAGCTTTACTGCGGAATAAATATGGGTTGTAGCCAAATTATTTTTTATCTTCTGCAGTTACTTTTAAGTGCTTTTTCCATCTGAAAGCTTTATTTTATACAAATGCATACTGTTGGGGAAATATGTTGCCTTTAATCCTGACTGGGGGGAGAAGCGACAGAGAGATACATTTAGATTTCAGCTGCAAGAGTGGAACTCAAGTTAAATAAGGCAAAAAATAATAATTCTTATTGAAAAAGTAGACTAGAGAAGGCTTTCAATAGCACCATGTCTATATGTCCCTATGTCAGTATAAAAGTAATTTTCAGTATTGACTTTCGGGCATGTTTAAACTTACAATAATGAAGTATGATAATTAAGTAAATATGGGATGATATGGGTTGATCATGGCAAGGAAAATCCCTAGGTAACACTTCTCCAGGCGCCAAAGAGATATCTATAAAAAATTGAGTAATAAGGTTGAGGTTATTTTTTTTTACCTTTGCGATTTTTCAGGTCCTGAAATCCGGAAACTGTGTCCATGCCAAACTTGCCTTTGACACCTGAAGCCCCTGTTCATTCATGTTAATTAGTGGTGACCGTAGCGGTGACCATTGGAAGGAAAACTCTTTTCCCAACTCTTCTGGACTCTTTCACAATCTGCACTTTGTATAATTTTGCTGGCTTCCTGTAAAGCTTGTTTATATGCCAAGCATCCAAAGTTTCTGTTCCTCAAAAACGAGCTGGAGCAGATTGGATCATGTTTCTCGACGCTTAGTGCGCCACCAAAAACACCACCCATCGCCATGCATTTTACAGCAACTTTCATCAGAGACAGCTGGAGCATTGCTTATGAAAAAGACAGTTATGGCATTATACTTAGTAATGAACATACTTTTTAACTAGAATGCAATGGTAAATAAAGATTAAAAGGATCAGGAGTGAAGAGATAAAACCCCTTCTTTAATGTTTATCCACTACGGCCATTCATTTCAGCCCTTGGCTGGGTCCTGACAAATATATTAGCCATGTTTCAGCATAATGGACATTAAAAAAACAAACACACAAACAAAAAACCTGTATGCCGGTCACGGCAGAAAGCTGTATGTATTAATATCAGTACTGGAACAATCAGGCAATCATGGGAGACAAAATCAACTGAGGCACACATATCCCTGAAACAGGAATACACGTATGAATCAAGAGACTTTAAATTAGAAAGTAAATGTAGTGCATTGCTTCTAAATGTAATAATTGCAATAGGTACTTCTAACATAATGTACATTGAAACATCTAACACATGAATGGCTGGGAGAATGTATGTCATGGCATATATAGATGTATGTATGTGTATTCTTCCTCTCCTTCGAGCTCTCTCATCGGGCAGTTTTTTTTCCCAGAGGACTGCCGCTGAATGGGGGTTGTTTATTTGTCACACCATCATCAGCAGACCCCTAAAAAAGAAAAGGAGGGCGGCGGTTTCTTATATAGTGGAACCAGCGTGCCACTGAGGTCACTCATTTCGCCTATTCTAACGTTTAATCGAGCAGTAACTGATGACTGAATGCCTGCTCCATAGAGCAAGCAACGGCCACACGACTCTGTTTGTACGAGCAATCAGTTTTCAAGAATAGAGAGGTGTACCTAACAAACTGGTGACTGAGTATATATATATATATATATATATATATATATATAGAGGATGTTTATATATTTTGAGGTATATATAAATAAAAATGTATAAATAAAATCCATAAAAGCAAAAGACTAAGTGGAATCATCAAAAAATATAAATAAATAAAAAATACAGGATATAACATTAACGATGAGCCCAGATATCGATTGTTCCTTTCTCAGCACTATCTAATTTTTTTGCTCCAGTAGTCCAAAGAGGAGGCATTGCACTGAAGAGCGACGTACCTCAGGAGCTGCGCGATGATTTAGAGCCTGCTGCCAGAACCTGCTGTTCTACGCTGGTGGCAAGACAATGGAGCACAATGCAAAACCAGGCTTTGTGTGAACGGCAGCCGGTCTGCAATACATCCCCACAGAGAGAGAGAGGGAGACTCAGTCACTCTGACTGAGCGAGAGAGAGAGAGAGAGAGAAATTACTCAACAGGTCTTACGAGTACCAGTTTCATGGAGGTTAATTACCGGACTTAATTTATGGTGGGCAGAAAAGCCAGCTTTATCCCAGGGACACACGCCAGCTTCCCCAGAATGAATACGGGTCTCGTCGTTTGATCTCATTTGTGATTGCGGTTTAATATGCTTCTTCCTGAGCCAGTTATTAAAATGGCTTGCTTTACAGCTTGTTCAAGCAAATCGATACAGCCGTCGGAGAGACAACAGCTGGCAGCGGGCGAAGCTGCTCTCATTCTCTCCTCTGCGTGTGAAACAACCAAGTAATCTTACAATTAGCCATCAGTTCACCTCATGGCGGCTCGTGTTGTGGTTTGAAACATTTTTAGAGGAGAGACAATATTTGGTCTCATTTCATTTCACGCTTTGTTGATGTTGAACGTTGATTGCGATATTTAATAAATATTTATGATCATTATTATTATTATCATCATAAAAATTATTATTATATTATTATTATAATAATGGCATAGATGGATAAGGAAACTTGGGTTGACAGAAGACTGAACAGAGCTAGGACAATGATTTCAATTTGTTGTTGCTTTTAGCAAAACCTCCCAATTACTTTATCCTCCCAATTGTGCTAACATTGAGTATCTTATGGTCATATTAATTTTAAATGTCATAAATTTATGTATGCTTATTAAAAATTTTTGAACCTCCGTTCGCTCTTTTGCATGCCGTTGTGAAGGCATCTTTTGCAGCGCGAGAAAATTTGCCTGCTTACACCCCATTGGGTGAGCAAGAAATGGAAGAAGAAGCCACTGCCATCCCTCCGCGGTAAATAGATTAGCTGAAAGTGCATCTGAATGGCACTGTCTGAAACCTTGTAATAATATCCAATTTGGTCAACTTTGATCTAGTCCATCTTGATGATGTGGCGCTTGATCGCTGAGATTCAGAGATTCTTGGGAGGGGTTTGTCTCTGAGTGTTGGCTAAATGTCAGTCCAAGAGCCTCCGTACCTGCCGAGCATAGTTTGCTTTTTGTTTATGGCCCCTGGACACAGTTTCAACGCTCCGATGCCTTTGGCGTCTGTACCAGTTTGGTCATTCCGCCAAGCGTACATTCCTTCCTTTGCTGATACCCTGCGTCCCGGTGAAATAAGAGCTTACCGTGGGCATGAATTTCATGCCTTTTAGTGGTGGATGTGGCAAGCAAGCGGCACATTGTTTGTCTAAAAGTTGAAATTATTTAAAATTTAGCAACACAAGCTTAACATCGACATCAGCAGCTCCGGTGGCCCTGGATGAGTTTGGATGACTCGTCCATCGTATCGGATTAAAATGTGATAATTTGACTCCTTTTGGCTCGGAACACTTTAGAAATGCTGCAAAGTCCAATTCGGTCGGCCGCAAAGTGGGTTGTCAATTGGTTAAAAAACTAAATAAACAATAAGGGATTTTTCTGCTACCGTTTGGTTCCAGTGTGGTTTTTTGCAGATCAAGTGCAAGCAGCATGGTAGCTAATGCCATGCTATTATCACATTCTAAAAGCTGGTCGAGACAGAAGAAGCCGCAGTAATTGGGTTACCTCCTATCAACATGCCTGCCTGGCCCAGGATACCTGTTTCCCCAATTGCTTTATTGCTTCCTGAGAAAGGATCTAATTTCGTTCCAATTCAACAGAGATCCTCAGGAAACTGTATGCCACCGTTAATGAAGTGACCACATTGGAGTTCTACAGATTATTATTACATAATCTGAATAACTTTTATTGCAAAGTTTTGAGCTGGGTTTCAAAACGGAAACCTCACTTTATTTGCCCGGTAAGATTGTCTTCCTGTTAGCATCATAACTGGATGTTTCTGAAGTTGCGGTTTCTACTTTGGATATGAATTATATTGAATAAAAAGGCAAAATTAAAAAATAATTACTTCTGAAAGACAAACTGTATTGTTTTAAACTCTGCTACTCAAGCACTAGCTGCACATTTTATCCATATGTAGCCATTTGGACCATTGTCCCCAAACATGAAATGTCCCTTTTTTCTGAGTGTCATGCAATGACGCAGCATAATTCATTGTTTTATGTTTGAGGCTAACATAAAAATGTTCAGCAATTGCCTCCTAACGCAAATGTTGTCTTCAATCATCAATAAAAACACACTTGGTGGGCATTGATAAATCTCTCTATGAACAGTAGTCTTCAGCAGCAGTTCTGCCCTGGCAGAGGCCTTCAACGTTTGTTCTGTAAGTTGACACATTCAACTAGTTTTCCAGGGTTTTGCAAATTCTCTCCAGTTAGTCAAACTGATGTATAATCATAATAATCAATAACAATTTGCCATCACCAATGGTAATTCATGCTGTGATGGTCAATGAAACAAATGTGAAGTGGGAGTAGGGTTTTATATTTGGAATTGCCAGTAATTTTTACAGTTTTTTTCCCCCACAATTCTTCATTGGCAATTGTGCTACACATTGGGCTTTACATTTGACTACACAATAGTAAATTTAGGAAGTAAGTCTAGCCTCCTCCAACCCGAGTCTCCATCACGCCACTTGTCTCTTTTACAAAGTCTGGATCAGAGGTTCAGGAGCAGATGCATGTCCCTCTTGATGGAACTACCAGCATTCAGGCCCTCAGGTCGATAGGATAAGCTTATTAGTAACACGCCAAGTGAAGCCGTGCTGATTAAATCCACCCCAGTCCAAGCAGCGCTCTGCCGACTGTGTGCCAGCGTTGTGTGCTCCCAGTCACAATCGGCCAATTAAATGAGCTGGATTGCAACCTACGTGATCCATCTCATGGGTCACTGTCTGCGATTTGGGCGAGCACCTGTAATGTTTGGGCCATGATTTCTAAAAAAATATGTATCCTTTTCATGTATCCTTGTGTGTCCTTTTCAGTTTCAAAATAAAAATATATACAAATAAATAAATTAATAAATAAATTGAGGGATTCTATTCTTGTGCAATATGTGTATGTATTTGCAGGGCACAGAGTCTGGAGACCTACCTTCAGGCAGCCCTGTGGACACGCCCAGGCCATCCCAGAGGGACTGTCAGCCCTGTGGACATATCCAGGCCATCCCAGAGGGACAGGCAGCCCTGTGGACACGCCCTGTGGACACGCCCAGGCAGCCCTGTAGACACGCCCAGGCCATCCCAGAGGGACTGTCAGCCCTTTGGACACGCCCAGGCCACCCCAGAGGGACTGTCAGCCCTGTGGACACGCCCTGTGGACACGCCCAGGCTATCCCAGAGGAACAGGCAGCCCTGTGGACACGCCCAGGCCACCACAGAGGGACTGTCAGCCATGTGGACACGCCCAGGCCACCACAGAGGGACTGTCAGCCCTGTGGACACGCCCTGTGGACACGCCCAGGCCATCCCAGAGGGACTGGCAGCGAGAGACTGGCAGCCAGGGACAGGCAGCCCTGAGGACTTCTGCTAGTCAAGCCTTGTCTTGGTCTTAAAATTAATTAAAGAAATAATAAAGAAGTGGGTATACACAAGCTGGCAGTTTTAATCAACTAATTACTTCACAGCATTATTAGTTTTAAAATTTAAAATGATTTTCACTGTAATATATACAGGAAAATGTATCCACAAATAAATATCTTTCAAAATATGTGACTGTAAGTTAACAAGGTTGTGCTGAAGATGGAGTTCCGCGAATTCAGAGCACACTCCATGTTATTAATGCATTGTCATTTCCCTGCTCATTTATAGTAACACATCATTACAGCCGCCTTTGTAAACCAGCATGTAGATTCCCAACATATTGAGAGAGCATTTAAAGCTCCTAGGCCTGGCCGTGAATGTGCCCTGCAAGCTTCCTGACATTTAGGCCTAACGCTGTTCAAATACATGGAAGAATCTGTAAAAAAAAAGGCAGCACGTCTGCTTTTAATTCCAGCTTTCATTGCTAGGAATAAGAATTAAATTCCCTTACGTTATGGGTAAAGATGGGTGAATTTTTGAGAAAGGTAAGATGACTTTAATCAATATTTCAACAAAATGGACACAGATTGCTGGGTAGAAATATAAAATAGTTTACTTAAACAACAGCAATGCAACACAATGTACGGACACTCGTGCTGACAGTGTCGTTTCTAGCCGTCTGGAGAACCCCCCCCCCCCCCCACCACTGTAGCCCAAAGATGTAGTCTCTTATGTCACAGGAAGGGGCAATGCGTGGGGATAGCGGCCTGAGTTGTCCCATGTAGGGCGAATAAAGGAAAATAAATGGCATGGTAGGGGACAGGAGCAAGCTGGAGTCAGAAATTGTGTATTTACTTTGAATTGTCGTGAGATTAGAGTCTTGTTAAAGTGGTTAATTAGAGGGCCAGATCACATGTGGAGAGTTAAATGAGGTAGAGTTAATAAGAGGCGCAGAGCTTTATAAGAAACTGAAGTTCAGCACATTCAGAACATTTATCGACATAGAAATACACTCAGAGAAACATCCAAGACATCCAATGTTTCAGACACAATTCTAAGACTAACTATGGCCAGATGTCAGATGGTTGTGGGGGACTTCCTGGTTGCATTTCCAGCCTCTTTCAGCCAGGGAATAATGCAGTCAAATGCAGGTAACAGGAGTTCCAGTTGAAAGTTGAAAAAAACTCCATTGTTGTATAATGACGCTTTTAAGCTGGGTCCGTATAAGGTTGACTTATTGAAAATCCTACGTCCGAACACACAAACCTTGATCAGAGGTGGGAAGGCCTAGAGTTCAGTTCAATCTGCAGAGCTCTTTCTCTCCATGGAAAGAATGTGAGGTAAATAAATGGTTGTTGGCTGGTTTTATGGAATGGTTGTTTATTTGCATGTTCCCGGGCTCACTTGAGTGGTTGCTGGATTTGGAAAGCCATAGCTAGGGGCCGTGCGGATGATGTCACTTCTTGGTGCCAGGAAAGAGATGTAGTCCATTTGGACCATTGTAGCCCATGATCCCAAAAGCAGCATAACGCCTCCACTGATGTATCACTGACATTGTAAGACCAGCAGTTTCATACATATGTCTGGACTGTCAGTGACTTGAGCACAGCACTTGATGATCTTTTGAAAACCCTCCTTTTTTCTACCTGACTGCTCTAAATCTATCAGCATTTAAGTATCTGCTAAGCAAACAAAACATTAAACTTAGATTATGTATTGATTTTGTACATATAGAGAAATTGTCCAGAAAATGATCAGAATGCATGCACATATCGCAGAGTTTAAAGAAGTAGCACTGGCAATTGCATACAGATGTAATGGGTAAGGAATTCACTGTGGGATAGAGATAGATGCTGAAAAATAACTGAAGGATAAGCATAGAACAGGCCTGCCAAGAAAGCTGTGACTTGGCAGATGGCCAATTGGCCAGTCGCTGTTTTTAGATACGCCTAAACACAACACCAGTAAATATATGAGCAAGGAATCTGCAGGGACATAAAGCAGGTATTTTGAGCACTCAAGAGACTTCGGGGTTGCGGGAAATGGAAAACAGATATAAGAGACGTCAATGCAGACAATGGCAGTTTTGAGCGGTGCTTCGCGTGGTAATAAACGGAAAGGTGGCAAACGGATGCGGCGCGTTACAATTATGGGTGGCATAAAAAATGCAGCACACTAGCGAGTCAGGAAACGCAAGGAGGGGAAAGGACAGACAGCCGTAAAATGCCCTTTTGGATGAAAAGTCGTGCGCCATCGCACTGAGAGAGGAGACGAGGAATTGAATTTTTCCACTTGTTGCTTGTTTTTGCTGCTCCTCTATTTAATTGACATGAAAAACTTATAAATCTATGTTCTCTCAGGTACTTACGTTTTACCAGGAACGTCACCAACATTCACTGTTTCACATGGAGCAATTGCATTACAGAGAGGTGATGTATGTAATGTAATGTGTATGTAATGTGTATGTAATGTGTATGTAATGGCGTTAAACACTCTGCCAGCCGAGCATCGCTTTCACTCAGTTATGCAGAATGCACCACGTTCTGAACATGAAGTCAGCATTTATGCAAAAAAATGTCATCGTCGAGGTTTGATGGACACAGCACTTCGGTTTTCCCCACACCCAAACTTGTCAGGGAGCCAGCGGCCTCTGTAATGAGCGCCCCGGAGCACATTGATTCCTGTCAAACCCTGACACATTAAACCCCCCCTAAGTTATGGCCCATGCATGGGCTCAGCCCGCATGCCATGCTCTCCGCTCATACCTTCTGCTGAATCAGCTGTTTCGGCCCCATAATATTAGGCGTGTCCTTGCAATGCTAGTGATGTCAAAAAAGACAGTTTTGTTTTGGTTCCCTATGCACACTTTAATTTATTTTCCACAAATGTATTTTGACACCGGTCGGTTTCTGGGCAATGGCATTGAGTTCTTTACCTTTTAAAGTCTGATGCATATAGGTGTTTAATATGATGTAAATTTAAATACTTATGGACATACAGTAATCCCTTATGAAAACACAAATAAATCTAATATTGACTCTTTATATGAGTCTGTTCACTATATGTATATAATGGTTTACATAACTGTCCAAAGAAAACTATCATGCCATTATGTGTGGTGACTATACAACATAACAACACATCCTAACCTCTGTGTTCTAACCTCTTATCTGTAAATCGGTGCAAACTGACTGCAGACTATCACATCCTGTTGTTGATATACAGCATAACAAAAGACTAACTCCCTAGTGCTCTGTGGCAGATTGTTGCTCATAGTGATTTATCAAATAAAAAGGTGTGGTGTATTGTCGGCAGTAAGAGCAGTTGAGTTATATGAGAGATTATAAGACAACAACAGCAGAAGGTTGTCACAGAAAGATGCTAAATTCCGTTGCACTGTTGAAATAGGCAACAGAGTCACAACTGTGCATGCCCTTATGTTCTGAATAAACACTTCATAGTCATTGTTTTAAATGAGACCCAGAGTGGCAGGTGCAGGTGACACTGTTTGCTCCACCAACATTAACAACTGGCAGAAAGGCCGCCTGTCTCTCACGTCAGTTTTAATAAATGCTCTGTGTTGCTTTTGATTCACAGAGGCCAATATTGTCAAATCCATATGCAGCCATTGTGGGTTCTGTCAACATGACCAGACGGGTATTTGGGCAGTAATATTTGGCGGAAACACTCTTTTGCAAGTTCACCCTGACAGCACATGTAAAAATGTTACAATGAAGATTGAAGATCAGATGAATACAATATTTCATCTCGGTGCTTAAATATAAATAATAATAAAAAATAACCTTTGTTCCGCAGTGGCATTAATTAGAAAGTAGTTTGGATTTGGTTTAGCCCCCTTAGTTTAGATTAAATTTCCAGCAAAGGTAGATTTTACACAGAAACAAGGTATCATCAGTCTTAGAATCTGTTCTCATTAGCTCATAAAACTATTAAAATTTTAAGTATGCCTCCCCTGAGGACATTAAGGCTGTTTAAATGAGGCTTACAGGGAAACCACCTGTTTAATGCTTTAAAATACTGGAGGCTTTCAAACCAAAAAGCAATGAGAAAATGACAAACGAATGAGAAAATGACTTCAGTTCCATAAAAAAAAGTCATTAAGTTAAACTAAACAAACTGATCTAGAAAGAAAAGAAAAAAGACAGAGGGTGAAACATTCTGTTTAGTTCTGGTCTCTGGGATCTGATCTCTTTCCTCACTCTCTCACTGGAATAGCAGAGATCATCTGTGGTCAGTCCAAAGAGGGCTATCATCCCCAGTGCAATCCCTGGCAGCAAGAACCAAAAACCAAGACCCAAGAAAAGAACCACCTGTAGTGCAGTGCTGGGCGTCCCTCCAGCTTTACAGAGTGCTGAGGTGCCAGAATCTCACTGGTTATGCCATTAACCAATAACTATATCGACTTATTCAGGGAATAATCTTACAGTTTCCTGTTTGGCACTGGGTTGTTTTTTTAAATTATTATTATTATTATTATTTTTTTATTCTCTTTGGAAAATGTAATGTGTAATCTGCTCAGTGCTTCATGGTGAATTCTATTTGTAAAAACGTGCTACTTAAAATAAAGTTTTATTGATTGAAATCTTGAATTTTGAATGCCCTGGGTTGTTTGTAGTGGCTTTTAAGTGGAGCAAAAAAAAACATGTGTTCTCCTAGGTTCATTGGAAACAACAGGAGTTGTCTTGTGTCTCAGGCCTCTATAAATATACATAGATTTTATATTTTCACAATTTTAATGGTATTTTAACATTATTTTAATGTTAAATCCACCTGAAAAGCAAATTTAAAAAGGACAAGTCGTTGCATTGAATAGTATCATTCCTTGTTGGGAACTATATATTGCATGTTCTGCATTCATCGTATGACTTCAAAATTCTCTATTAAAAATGAAATTCATCAGTATATGCCGGTCCATATAACAGCTTATAGCATTAGGCAGTTGTTACACTTGATTTGAACGCAACATTTTACTACAAAGACATCAATTATATTTTCATTCAAGTTGATATCCATAAAAACAAACAAAACAAAAAACCTTGATGTTCCAAGTTGAGATTCATTCAAACTCAGTTCAGACCTTTCACTTTTTTGTTCGTAAAGCACAATGCTGCGTTTTAAAATCAAAACAAATTTCTCTGACTAAACAAAAATGAAGAAATAAACTTACCGAAACTTATGATTAACAAAGCTTCTTCAAATATGATTACACTTAACTTGCAAGACAATTTTTGTACACAAAGAGCAGAACAGTTTCAGTGGACCCAATAATGAGAATCAATTTAATCAATTTCTCTCAGGTATTCGCCATTTAAATAAAAAAAAAAAGCCTAAACCCTAAGCACTTTTTTTTGTTGTTGCAATGTTTCATTTTTGTCTTGCAGTTTGATAAGCACTGTTATGTTCTAGGCAGGGCTTAAATTCACAAAGTTATTTATTTTTCCGTTTTCTTCTCCCAGAGTACATAACTAGTCTGGAATTGGTGTTTGGCAATCCTTCCAATTATTTACCGATAATGTCATGTAACAACAGGAACAAGCCTCATGGTAATTTATTTTCAAAATGAAAATAATTTAGTTTTAAATCTGGCATTTGTGGGGGGGGAGGTGGGTGCAGGGATTTGCATATGAATTATGTTTGTTTAAAGCAGACATTTTACTCAATAAGTAACTTCTAAAGCCAAACACTACCGTCGAATATATAGACACTCAAAATGTACATGATCCAATAAAACACAATAACAGCAAGTGCTATTGAAGAGGACTGTCGATTCAAAATGATATGCGCTCACAGTTGAGAGCTAGTGCTCAGCTGATATTCACTTATGTTCAAGATCACACAATCATGAAAACGATGATAAGTGTGCATTGATAATATTAATGTTCCAAGCCATTTAAAAATCCCTGCGGTTGATACCGCTGTTTGAAATAAACCCCCGCAAGGCTGAACTCATTAAGGTCAGTCAATCGGCAACAGTTAATCAAACTCTAGTCACAGTCACAAATCAGATCCGCTAAGACAACCTGTCAGGTAGTACGGCAGACTATTCCCAAAGTGGTGATATAAACCCCAAAAGGGCTTTGTTCAGCACTGAATAGCTGTAATTAATGGCGCCGCAGTGGTTGTGGGCTGTGATAGTGAAGGCTTAGAAAAGGTACACAGCAGTTTATCTCGTGAGAAAAATAAAAACTCATTTGACCCCAGAGATTCAAATCATAATTCTTATTTTGCATGCAAACACATGGCAGACAGTTGTAAGATAAACTTATTGTATGATGCAAAATCAGAGAAAATTGTTACTATCCTTTTTTTGTCTCTAATTACTTTTCTTCTTGCTATTCATTAAATATATTTTTCCCAATTCTCTAATTTAAAAAACAAAAAAAACAAACAAACAAGTGTAAAGAATGCTTCATTTACTTAAGTGAGGTTAAAATGGATATAATAACAATGGCTGCTTCTGTTATGGCTAATTTGCATTTTCCAATTATTCTAAAATGGTGCTTAACCCAGCACACCACATGTGTTAAACTGAGCTGTTTCAATTAAGCGAGGGAGCATTTTCCACTTCTGTAACCATCTAAATGCTACTCCGCTGATTGCTATTGAACTGAGCATCAGAGCTAAAAGGGTGATCTGTCCGGCATCAGGCCTCACAACTGTTAAACAAAGTAAAACTGTATTATTAATTTCCCCAGATATTTATTGTTAGAAAAAACACTGCATTGTTGCAAATTATACACTGAGAAATTAAAAATGCATTTCACCACACTTTAAGAATAACACTGACTAAAAATGTCTGAATCAGATTTTTTTAGACGTTACAATGATCATTTGGAATAATCAATTTGTTTTTGCAGTTTCCTGCCTGCCAATTAGGAATCAGCAATTGTGCTAATTCATATCGTCTCTCTAGATGGTACTGCGAGCCTGCAGGAGCCCACAAAGTCAGTAGTGGTTTCTGTGATCCTGCAAGTAATGACTTGCCGTACGCCCAGGGGGCTGTTACAATTGAGAAATCTTTCAATTGCGTTACTGGTAGGCGTCAGACCACACCAACGTGAAAGTATATTTTCCCTAAAATATAAGATATTGAAAATAAATTTTAAAAAAATACAGGGAGCTGACTTTTCTTTAGTATTTGCACAAATCTTAATGCCATTCCAGCACCCTTGGCTAATACTGGGACTATTAGAAAAAGCAGGTGTGTGGGTATCCAGTCCTGATACCATTATTTAGGGTATTTATGTCTGTCTCTTTCCATCTAGTAAACAAGATTGTGTTCCTTCTGCTCCAAAATGGAATACATCTACCCTCAGGTCGTGGGTTTTGATTTGTGGAGTGCTGAATCTTTCGGCACTGGTATGGGCCCCAATCTCATCTCTATACATCCCCCCCCCCACCCCCAACCCACACACACACTCTCACTCACACACACTCACACACTCATTCCAATTGCCCAGTTTTCTTTTCCACCTGTTATCGCTGCAGAGATATATAAATGTATAACTAGAGCTGAAATAAGTGGGAAAGGCTTTAATTAGTCCAGCCATATGTTTCAGTTGGAAGGGTATTGTTCTGGCCAAAGATCTGGCTTTCTCCATGTTCCAAGAGTGGCTCTCTGAATCTTCAGTTCTTCTTTTTTTAAAACTGGATCATGGCACTCTCAATGTGTAACCCATTTCCTTGTCTTTTTTTACTTCTTCCAGGCCTGCCAGGGTTGTGGATCAAGATGCAAGTAAAGATATTCCGTGTTTTTGTCCTCTCATCCCTAATTTTAAACTGTCAAACTCATCCATGTATTAATTAGCAAACACATATTAAGGGTGGAACATCTGATAAAGGCGTGTTTTGTTTCTAACCTTTTCATACAAATAATCTTGTGCAGGTTATTTAGCTGTACATCTATCCGTTCATCTATCCGTACATCTATCCTGATAGTGCTCTGCATTTTGAATTTTCATTGCTCTCAATCACTCCAAAAAATTAAATGTATAGTCAACTAACTTTCCTACAAAAGTCGGTCAGCCCTAAAAAAACTAGATGACAGAAGCTTTTCTCATGAGGCACAGGTGTCATCACTTGCATGACCTATTTACATATATCTAGATACTAACCCAGATCATCTACTCACCATCTAAACTCACCTTTAACTTCTCGTCATGACTTACAATTGTTGTCTTTTGTGTTGGCACAATGTACATATGATTTTAGCAAGCATGATTTGGCCCACCACTTGCTATAACTAGAATGACCTCTTGTGAGAAGCAGTTGTCAGGTTATCACTCCCTTGTTGCAGCTGCTTTGGTATTCCTCCAGCAGCAAGGCACTCCTAGCACCAGGTGCTTATTGGTTCAAGTTTTCTTTGTGTTGCCCTGGGTTTACATTTTTACAGTTCAATGTGGGAATGTTTTCTAACACCATAGGGGGTATGATCAATACAAAATGATAGCCTTGTCATTATTTGCTCCACGTGATATTGTTATTGTTATTAGACACCCACTGAGCTTAAGAAGTTCAGTGGTACCTCGTTGTACACAGGAAATCCTTTCAGGACAGTGATGATAGTCTTTCCTTGCAAATGCAAACCCTATATAGTCCTTTGGCCTCCTCATCCTTGCTGCTTAGAATAGACATGCAGCGATAGTCAGCCCCCTGTGGTCCTTTCTAGTATGTTAGGTTTCAATGCTAAGACCAGAAACCTTCAGATGCCGAGACCTTCCGCTGCCCTGGAGTCCCTGAAGAAAGGTACAATGGTGCTTTGGAAAATAAACTTCCTGTGCCTTTATGGTTGGAATGTTAATGACACATTTTGTTTTAGAGGCATGACATGTTACAATTAGCCTTGCGATGCAGACCTAAAGTGGTGTATTACTGCTGCACACACGGAGCTGACGTTTTCCCTAATGGAGTCATAATTATTTGATCAATTTAAATCAGCCTGGGATATGCCCTGTGACTGAAAAGACATCTAGGCTAAACTGTCAGACAGTGTTGCTGTCATTTTCACTTCAAGCTAAGCCAGGCTGGAGCCGCATGCTGCAGAAATGGAAATCTGAAGAATAGCACAGACTCATTGGAAAACATACAGAATGCAGCTGAAATACAGAGAACTTTGATCTGTAAAAAAGTTGACTGGTTAACCCTAACCCTAACCCTAACCCTACATTTAGTCCATTGTAAAGCCAGCTTGCCAGTCATCGAGCTTCACATCTTGCTATTATGGTTATTCTGAAGAAATGTGAAAGAAAGGAATGTGTCTTTATCATATTTTCTGCATATTACCAGAATGTTCAGAAAAAGATTATTATTCAGAATCTTAATTTTTTTCTTTTTTTATGCTAGTATGCATTTTTGTTACTTACAGCAAAGTGTGTCAAGTCAAAGTAGTACCCCATTAACAATTTCCGGCCACAGTACCATTTCAAACCCCATAAGGACTGATCAACGTTCTTCAAAAGAGAGAGTTATAGGACATTTTTACCTGCATACATCCATCTTTAAACCATTATTTTGAAGCAGTTTAACCATTTGCATATTAAAACACCAACTGTGATGTCATTTGGGGCAAAATATGCTTTGCGACAATGCTTGTCAGTAGATTATACAATATGCACACAGCTCCCCGAGGCTGTAAAACTCACAGAAGCATCATGGCCCATGGATTGTCACTCCCCGTTCTTATTTACGGCCCTGAACATATAACCACTCTGTGCATTTTCTGAAGAAAGGTATCACCTTGATCTTCAGCTCGTTTCGACCTGGTCTTGTAGGCTCGAGAACAAACTGTCTTCTCTGTTTTATGTTGGGGATGGATGATAACGGTGATTGAAAAAGAGAAAACCAAGGAAAACGTCCCTTGGAATGGTGTTGAAGCTGTTCTGATGGATTGCCGCCACATTCTTCCTGTACAAAATGCTCTAATTTATACCGGCTTGATGGACTTGGAGACCACTTTGGAAGGCACCTCTTCAGACTAATATGATAATAGGACACTGGGACGGATTTCCATCAACTTGGAGGGCCATTCCAGTCAGGTTACATTTGCAAATGGTCCTTAACATACCCCGGGTGGACAGCATCCCTCTTCTTGGTAGGTGGAACTGTTGCATCATGGGATGGGATGCAAATTAACACGATAAAAAGATAATTCTGCAGCACAGTGCATGATTCCCATCTAAAAGTAAAACAGTGATACGCCAGACAATCCCCGCCCTGTCATAAAAAAAACTGAGCTGCTGGGACGAAGGACCCAGGGCCAAATAGCCCCCGAAGCTGTCAATGCAGATGCCTTGATGCATTTGTGTAGAGCATGGCTTTGCCCTGCAGTCAGGAAAAACGTTGATGAAAGAATGTTTATTTCCTTTCTCACGAATCCACTTCAACCGGCTATTAGCTGCAGAGCGTAGCTTTCGCTTCCTTATCTAGGACGGCAACACCTTCGAGGCAGTCTCTTGTAACGCACTCTTTGTTAATGAAACATCTGTCCTGTGTGTGCCCAAGATTCATCCTGCTCACACTCAACGAGGTATTTTCACTCTTAAGAATATATTAAGCTCTGGTACAAGCTCCTAACGGAGATTTGCATCGTAGGACAAGACTCCAACTTCCCCATTTTTATTATATTTGGTTGTTGCTTGCATTGCTGTTTATTGCAGAACGGGAAGGAATTTTGTTTTTTACAAATAGATGAGTGAATCTGACTTTTTGTTGTTGTTGAGGTTTTAGGTTTTAGTAATGCCAGGAGCACCTGGTATAAATAATTTTAATTAGCTCGCTGTATTCTGATCCTTTTCCATATTACACAGCAGCTAGTTACCATGGAATCAACCGCAAGCTGCAATTACCCCTGGATTACGTAAAACAGAAATAAAAAAAGTTCCACAGTAAAACCCATCCTCAGCTTTCTTACAAATTCAACTGCGAGTTTGATTTTCTCTGTCACTTTCAGTGTGCTGAACAATCAATCACAGAATGTCTCATTAAAAAGGTTTTTAGACTTAAAAAACCAAACCATCTTTTTTTTAAACCGTCGTTTTAGTTTTTTTTTTTTCTGTAGACTTCCATAGTGTAACTCGTTTCTAGATTTAACAGTTGAGAGGAGTCATGCTGTATACAAATTTGTAATCAATAGGGAATTTTAATTAGTATTTGACTGCTTGTCCTGCATGTCAATTTTACAACCATTACTTCAAGAGCAATGACAGTTCCATGTGAAATCCACAAACCATAGAAAATGTAAGAGACTTGCTGTCTCCCAAATTGCAAAAATACTATTAATTATCTTCTATTCGGTGCCAATATATAAAATTAAAGACTGCTGAAATCTGTCTTGAATTCAATTCAATATGGTTCTTTTCCGATCTATTTAACCAACAGGCTGGTACAAGTATGCTAAATTAATGGCTGTATAAATTTGCCTTACCACCGCTGACATTTCAAAATTTGAGATAAGCACTGGCAACGTTCATATGATTTCAGGTCGTGGGTAAAGGTGAGTTTTTTTTCCCCATTATTCCAGCACTTCCTCTTCAAGTTCATCCTTTTGTCAGTGTTTTCCGCATTTCCGAGTAATTTCTCCCCCCGGCACAGGTGTAACCGAAAAACACCCCCTCTTCCCCCTTTAGCTCCACCATTCCAGAACCACATACTGACAGCACCCCTGGCCAATCCAAGATCTGTAGAATGAGCCGTTCGGAATAGAGATCCACCAGCCTCCTATCTGGGACAACTACGGGATGCGATGAGGTCGATGAGGGTCAGCATCCCCGTGGCGTGATTTTCGACTCCTTGCTGAGTCCATGCCCTGAAATCCCTCACTGTGAAGACGTCCGTTTCTGGAATGTCTGGGCCCAGCGAATGGGAAAAAAAAGAAGGTATCTTTCAGCATCACCAGCTTTGCTTCACCTGTCAACAGCTCTCTGGTGAAATGCATCGCCTCTTCAAAGCCCTGAATAAAAGCCGTTGCATGGTTTTGAGCATGCTGTGAACAGGCAAGCCTTCACACAATCTGGTCTTGCAATGCCACAAGTAGGATGAAGCCAACGTTTGAGGTACTCTGACAGAGACTCCAAGGCAAAACTGCCATGCAGCTGTAGGGGTCCATGTTGTAGCATGCGAGGGCATTTTCAGTCTGAGAGTGGCTGGAGAACGGGGCATGGGGGGAGGTTTCAAGCCTTTAGTTTGGTACGCTTTCAACAAACAAAGATTCCGATGAAGAACAACAGAAGAAAACCATTGAACACAAAGCAACTAAACAAACAACCTCCCTCTCGGGGACAACTAACACAACCAGTTTACAGTCCACCGCACCAGTGTCCGTCCACCCATCCAGTCTCTCTCTCTCTCTCCTTTCTCTCCCTAAGGTCTTTTAAAGAGCCTGGAAAGTGTTGGCAGTGAGTGTGATTACCATTAGTGGAACCAGGTGCACAAAGAGGTTCAATTAGAGGGTGTGGCCCTCCCTCTCTGCATTGCTGCCAGTCCATTTTCCAGCTTGGGAGGGCGTGGCTGCCAGCAGCGTGCCACACATGTGCTCTCACTTGATTGGCTAGATATATGAATGAGTGGGAGTTGTGCAAAATTGGAATCAGTCAGCAGTCCTTTTGCAGAATTGCCTCTGCTACAGAGATTTTTCAGTAATTTGGTTTTTACACAGTAATGTGGTCAAAAGAGCAGGGTGGAGGAAATATTATTTTTGTTTTTTCAGTGAAATGGTATTCGGAAACTCTCCACTTTACAGCTTGTGAATTCTCACTCACGCAACTGGTTCCATGATAAATGCATCCAGATGTGGATGCCAGCTGGACATGGAGCACAGTGTCTTGTTGGTTTATTATTGGGGAAACCACCGATAGAATTAGTACACCCTTTTGTTATCGTGACCTACGACACTCTAACCTGACTGAAAACGTTGATTGAACTCCATTGTGAACTCCAAAATTCCCATTGTGAAGCTTCATATTTGAGGGGCATCTGGCCACAAGTTTCACAACCTGGTCATTAACAAAAAGGTGTCATTTCCTCAATACTGTGTCGCAAGGCTTTCACTTCACTCACAGTGTGTTGTTGCATTTATGTTTTCCTGCACTGCAGTTCTGAAGGAAGAAAGATCTTGCTGTTGGCCTATCATCCTCATGGATGGACTATCTTCCAAACGGCAGTAGAGACAGACCATATTAGTTAAAGACACCAGGCTGATGTACATTTAGCAATTAGTGAAGGAGTAAGGATTTTTCATTATTTTAATTAAATTATATTCAGACTGATACATTTGTCTGCAGTCCATGAAATTATCCAACACTGTCAATGCTATGTATTTTAAGTTTTAATTTAAATAAGATATTAGGTGTGGCTGGATGGTGCCCACTGGGAAATCCCAGAAAAGGCTTCAAGATAATCAAAAAATCAGCATTATCAAAGGAAAGCTAATAATTCCAAAACATAAACAAATTTAAATGTCTTCTAACTCCCGTGACAATTAAATCTTTCTCACATTGTCCTAGAACGCCTCAGAGTAAAATTTATGGTGCAAAAACAATTGAAAAACTGAGGCACAAACATTCATCAAAAAACATCTGGACCAGTAAGCACTATAAAGGAAAGGTGCTGGTTGAAGGTTAATAAATAATTCATTAAAAGTTATTCGGCCTGGTTTATTATGACACGGGCAGTCCATTTGGGGGATCCTGATTATTATTAGATTAAATTAAATTATTAGATTTGACATGCCTTATAAATCTCGGGACAGAATATCCCAAAGACCGTGTTAGGGGTTGGCGATAACTATTTGGGATGTCCTAACAGAGTAATAACTGCCAATCTTTTAGAGAGTTTTCACTTGCTATGTCTTGCAGCTATGTGTTGCTGGGAGAAATTGATAAAATTATTTTATACTGTATATCCATCTGCCAACTAGATTTAATTTTTAAAAGTAGGTAAGCGGAAAAGAAACCTGCATTTAATTCCCTCCTCAGTTTCTGACATCATATTCAATAATTATGAAGATTTTTTAAAAAGCAACTCCAACAACCAACCACATTAACTTATGCGTAAGATTACTGACTAAGCAATGGTACTATTTTTATGCTACTAAAAGTTGCACTGGTGTTAGCAACACATGAAACCCTAACTCAAACCCTAGCACAAAGGAAGACACAGATGAAATGCATCTATGTAAATGGGAAAAACGGCAGCTGCAGATATTTGTCCACTGTCGACTGATCAGACAAGTTTTCCTTAATCTGTGCTTCCACATCACAAGCCTGTTCCTAGCTCATTTTTTCATTGTTTTGCTTCTGACTGCATGAACATTTAATGCACTAGAGACCCAAAAGCCAAACATAATCATTTTAGAGTAGAAAACTATTATAACTTAAAAATATGCAATATCACTCATTTTTTGTGAGCCAAAACCGAAAGCACCCCCTCCACGAGTCTGCTGCCGGAAACCTCAGAGATGTTTAGTGATTGCTTAAAGTCTACTCCACCCAGGGACGCTGTACACAAAAGAGTTTAACCAGATCAAAATGTGTGCATCATTAGCATTACAAAATTGAACTCAACCCCTCATAATTCTTTACTTCTAGGTTTTAAATTGTTCCAGTTTCGATCACAACATGAAGACTGAAGAACGACGCGATATACCTGCTGAAACAGGCATCTCGAAAGTAACTTGAATGGGAACCCAGGGAAACTCAAGTTTTGTGTTCTTGAGTTGTGAAATCCGTTTGTCCATTTGATGTTTCCACTGGGAATGGACACAAATGTTTGTCCAAAGCCGAGAACGTAAGGAGAATTCAAAATGGCATACATCAATGATTCACCTGACAAAGTCTGTGACGCTAACTTCACGCAGTTAACTCGTTTTCAATTGTTTATATTTGCATGTGAACTGCGATTCATCTTAAGAACCTTCAGCTATCAGTCCAGGAGCTTCATATTCCTTAAAACATTCCCCCTATATTTTATTATTCTAACTGTACCTAAGTTTCTTAGTAAGCCTTTATTGTTTTATTAACAAAAAAGTTAATTGAATGCGAAGTGAACAGCGGCCTGTAAGAAAAGTAGGCTACATACACCTTTAAAAATACCCTTCACCTTTAAGAATTAGCCCAAGTCACACTCTGGATACATACTAGTACTGGTGTTGTATATGAGCTATATTAAGACTTTACAGAGCAGGAGAAATGCATATAGCATAAAACAATTGGCTTAAATACTATAAATTAAAGGCTGCCCGGGGTTTGCGTGCGGACTGCACATCGACTGCCCAGCACAACTGACGGCGACGCTGTATGCCGTGTGCTTCTGTGTGGATTATTCATCCTCTTTTTCCTTTCCTCTGAAAGCTTCCAGGGAAGGCTTAGAAATGTCTTTTAAAATTTAGGACACGATGCATCTTCTTCCGCGTAAACCTGGCTGTCGGTGTGAATTTGTTTGTTTTATTGGGGAAATCCGCAGCTTTGTGCTGCATTGACAGTTGCCCGATTTCGACTGGGGTCCCATTGCATGCAGGCTCCCTTTGGGCTGATAATTGTTCTACATAAACATGATGATTTTGTGCTCCTCTTGTTCGATCCATTAGTTCGTCCTTTCAAAGTTTAGCAGATATTATGCATGCACACACTTAATTATTCTCTGGAGTATATCTGATGGCCTACTTCGGACGGCGTTGGGTTATTATTCTTAATTTCCAAAATCTGCAGAGTAGTGTCATCTGGGAAAATGAAACGACAACAAAAAAGAACTCCCTGAAGTCACAGAACAGCTTTTGGTCCCCAGTGGTCAGACGAAGACCACAATCCCCGGGGTAAAGTGTCTGGTTTTGTTTTTCGGTACAGATACAGTCACAAAGAAAGTTTACTTCCTTGTGTGTGCAAGCAGAAATGTCTGAAGCGATCCAGCTGCCTGGTGCCAAGTGTTATTTATTAGCTTACCATTATTAGCTTATGTTTTTTTTTAACCCCTTTGTACTCCAGTTGAGAATTCTTTATTCTGCATCATGCAACTCGATGTGAAAATGTTTCTTGGATTAGATTATGTCGACATGATATGTTTTTTAGGGGACACTGTGATGACAGGGAGTGTCTGTGTTCCTCTTACCAGGGCGGGCTCTGTCCTAATAAAGCCTTGTGCGGGTGGGGGTGGATGGGGAGGAATCGAGACGATGTGGTTAAATCTAATCAAAGTAAGGAGGGGGATGCATTCCAAATAACGCATTAGTGCAATGTGGTCTGATCACTCAGCGTGTCTTTTCAATTTATTGGAAGCCCATCGTTATTCCAGGAGTCACCCATCAAATCAGAGTGTAGGCCTACCGAAACCAGGGGAAAATGTTTCACCGGAACGCGCAATGGAGCCAAAACAAGTCTACAAAAAGCACACAATGAGAAAACTTTTTGTATGTGTTTATATACACACTTCCACTCCTACCTTCACAAAGGAAGGCACATTATTTTGTATTTTGTACTTATTATGCTAAATTATATATATATTTAGTAACATAATGGTAACATAAACTGCACCCGTTAATAGGTCTTTTGTCCTGAGAGTGAATAACAAAGTTTTTAAAGGGCACATGTTTTTGACTGTAATTTTCCACTGCTGAGCACACCTTAACTCACTATTGTTATAAGTATAGCCCTCACTCATCCTTCTCACATCACAAATGAGCTTTGGCCTCGTTAAGGGATCTGGCCTTTCTCCTCACCCAGTTAATCGACCTCCCGCTCTGTCCCCTTTTTACGTTCAGTTGGCAGTGTTTAATCGACACGGCCGAGACAGGTAGAAGTTATGTCTGGAACTAATTAGAACAAAGTTATGAATCACATTTAAAATATTGGAAATTAAACAAAGATTGGCGTCCGCCACCAAGCATTTCCACAGACAAAATTACAATAATTATGCGTGCGATTTAGTCAGTGAAATATAACGTTGATGATAATATCCACACATTAAAATGTGTTCATTGCACACGTTTGTCTTGGACCATTATCTTAGAACATATGGGCTGATACCAAACTTTGTCAAAGTATTGATTACAGGACAAAGTAACAATGTGTAAATTCTTAAGATAAGGAGACATCTGAACAAAACACATTCATGCATGGTAAAAACCAATGTGCGTGAAGACACCAATGGAATTTATTCAAATTTAAATTCAAAACGGTTTGTCTTTCCGTGCTGCATTATATCCAGATTCAATAAACATGTTCCTGTTTTTCCATTACTCCTGCCCAACAAAAATTTCTGAGCAGTCTTAAAGCCGCAGAGACCCAATTCATATTGATTCTTTACGGTTTGCAAATTGGAGCCATTTTCAAGGAATCCACTTTATCAACTTAAAGTAGAGCTATATTTATTCACACATGCAGGTCGAGTGACGAGTCCTGATGAAACTATGACTCTCCTGATCCAGTAGAGTGACTTCTGTTTTGCGTCGTACATTTGTACATTTTCAATACAGCTGAAAAGTGTGCGTTTTCTATTAAGTTGCCATCCACTCCCCCACCCCCCAATCCCATTTGATCGGGACCTATTTTTTATGCTTGTCATCCATTCACCCGACATTCAGGAGGCTTAAGCAAGACCTGTCAAGATGTCCAGTCTAAATGAAATCTCAGCATCCATAGGCCCTGAGGACTCCAGCAATCAAATGTTGTTATTTTGCTTAGTATTCAGAGCGATACATGTGAATTGTTCTCTTTAGGCCTGGCTCAAGATATCGAGAATCATCTTGAAATATGTTGTTCATGAATGTTTAACATAAGGAACATCTTTTCTACTAAGTGGTTACCTTTTAGTCATCAGCGTTATAATGTACAGTTTATTTTAATTATTAGAGTACATTTTTGTCGTAATTTAGAATGATTTACACTGATTGCTTGGTCAGACTTATATTTCTTACAATCTAATTAATGTTTTATTGTGGAAATAACTGAAAACAAATCACACTTTCACAACTTTAAAAAACATGCTTATCTCTATTGTCCTTCTCATTAAACATGCATGTACATTATTCATTTGCACATTTTGCATGATTGCATAATAATATTGACGGTTGATATATAGTTTACCATCTTTAAAGGCATAATAATAATAATAATTTCAGTTTTTACTTGATATTACATGCACACATTACATTTGGCTTGTTTAATCAAAATAACAAAATGAGTGAGAATGAATTATATTTTGGTATAAAAAAGAACCTTAGTTCTTAGCACCTCAGCGCTGAATCCGCTTGAAGGTGACAAGAACACTCATTACTGCACCGGCTTTCCTCTTCAAAGTTTGCTCAAACTCATTTCCAAGCTACACACGACTCTCATTCACCCATGGCAGTCTCGCAATTCATACAAAACTCGCTCTCACCATATATTGCGAAGAGGGGTTGGATCTTATTTTAGGTGTAAAATGTTGCGAGACAGACTCACGGCACTGCCCCATTAGAGTCATGAAAGCAAGAAGGTGACACCCTGGATCATGTTAGGAAGAAGTCAAACAGAGGAACAGCCCCACCAGCTGAAACTATTCCCTTTCATGGTTTTGATGTAATGCTATTACAGATCACTTTGATTGAATTCCTTAATCTTAATTACTAATACCACTATGGAATCTTGGGAGCCTCTAGATACTTAAAAGGATGAAGTCGCTGCAGATCAAAAGGGTGACCCTTTTCAAAGCCTTATCTGGAAAATAAGTTTCCAAAAAAAAACTGATACTTTTTTGAGATGCATGTAATGCGTCACAAAAAAAAAAAAAAGACTGAGAAAACAGATTCAAACTAATAAATGCATTAATTGTAACGCCACCGCCATGCCGGTCAGTTGTGAAAGTAGCCACAGGGGCTAAATGTTGCCACGCCACAATCTTCCAGAACTTCCACTGGTGAGCATTTCATTGGGCGTTTAAAAAATTCACGAATGGGTGCGAATGCAGAGCTTCAACGTTGACAACGTCTCGTCTTCTCAGATCCCCCACAGGGTCGCGGTTGCTCCTGCAAGGACAATGGCGCGCTCGGGAGGCACGGAGAGGGGGTATCTCTTCCCAACACGAGGGTTCACATTAAAGTGGATGGATATTTCTAGCCTCCAAAGACCCTGCTTTGTTCATTTATTTATTTAGTGCCTTTTTTTCATGTGATTTGAACTACTTCGAGTATATGTATCATTCCTTTTTAAGAAATTTTGAACACTCAGGGGCATTCACTTGAGATTATTAATTTCACTCCCCCTCCCTAACTATTTAAATATATTTATCATCTCACAGACGGATATTTTCAGTTGTTGTTTTTATATAGGAATCAAAATGATTAGTATTCGATCAACCATTCTCTTATACTCGCTGTTGGTTACCTAGCCCGTATGAGAGATTCAGCTCTGCCAATTGCATGCCACCACTGTGCTGTCTTGGTTACAATCAGCCAATTACTTGATCTGGATTCGAACCAGAAATCAGGTTCGCGTTTGGGCAGCACTTATATTGATTGAACCACTCACAGGGCCAATTTCCGAACACATAATTAGTTTACAACAGATAGATATGACTTGAGTTGCTCAAATGCTTATTTCACATGTATGGATTTTTAAAGGTTCAGGCTATTAATCTATTGATGAAAATGCATGGCTAGATAATCATCTGTTTTAATCCTTTTGGTAACATGACAGTGTTACCTTTTAAATGTTTACCTGATACATTTTGTAGTCTCAATAAACACATAACAATAATTTTTAAAAATGGGATATGAAAATCCTTGTATAAAGCAATAGTTGAATTTATTGGTAAACTTCAACAATAATCCAATAATGTTGCAGTTGAGTTATAGATCAGATGTTTATTCTAGGCAAGTGGTGGTGCATATTGCAATATTTAAAGAAAAACAGCTTGTCTTAGTTTATGATGGTGAAGTATAACCTCATGTGGGCACATGGAATGAATTTTTTTCATATTCAATATTCAGAAGAGCACTGGTAATGCTTTTTTGTTTACATTTTTCCACTTCTTGCACATTGCCAAGAAAACTGTCACTCAGTAGGGTGCTTGGCCACTGGGACAGCCTGAGCAGCATTGATGTGATTGTCAGACACCAGAATATGACATTCTGTCAAAGCAAATCCCTCCAACTTTGTGCTTGTTTGACAGAGAGGGGCAAAACACTGTCGTGGGTGGCCTCTCTGGTCTGTTCTGCGAATGCTCAATGGGTTTAATGCCTGGGACACCCATGGAAGATGAGGAATACTGTTTTAAAGCTGCCCAGAACATTGGACCATCCTACCCATGTGGATCTCTGCTCTTCTGCTATTGCTGTTCTTTTTCTGCTGATTAATTCTCAAACGAGGGACGCCTTTCCGTTCTGCCCATTTATTTTCCCTTCACCTTCCAGAACTGCTTGCTAGTGAAAAGGGACACCAAGTGCGGCTTGTTTTGTTTACGCAATGACAGGATTTGTGAAGTAATTTGCAAACACCTGTCACGTGCTAGGAACATACTAGATTTGACCTTTAACACTGGTAAAAAAAAGTGGTACATGTGTCAGATATTTGGGCTGCCTCTGTGTTGAACAGTAACACACCACCCCAACGTGTAAATGAACGAGTTTTCACAGAACTAGCATTCACAGTTCATGTAGTCACCACATCAAGCTCGTGGCTCACGATGCCTGTTGGGGTGTCGTTGGCTAACGGTAACATGCTGTTCCAAGTTGTGCAGAAGAAATGGGTACGCCTCGCAATGCAAAATCTTTTTTTCAGAGACAATCGTGGGTTATGCACGTGGACATGGGAAGGACCATCTGCCATGCGATTAATGACCACAACATTGCCTTTTAAACTAGAAAAATATATTTTTTATATATTTATATTTATATAGTTTTGAATCTGACATGTGTGATATTCTAAGAGGTATCCTCGTACGTTCCTCTAACATTCATCTTTCCACGAATCTTAAGTTTTTCGCTTAGCAATTCGAAGATGAGTCTGATGCCGACACTATTCGAGCGATTAAAAAACAGAGACAGGGAGATAAAAGCCTCTGTGGGTGGTAGTATCAGACACACAGATGTGCGATGAAAGTGTATTTTCACCTGCCAGGTGAAACAGATGTTTTACATAACAATCTATTAGACATATTCAGACGTGTTTGTTAAATGATAAATAATATAAAATAATATCCCCATCTATTTATTACGAAAATGATTTGTTTATTTATTCTGAAAAAATTATAGTATTTAATTATTATTATTGTTTTTTCTCTAACATCTGAACTCAAATGTTTAATTTTAGGTAAATACATAGGCCATGCCCTACCACCCAAGGGGGGTCATACAGACGCACATTTTTTCTTGTGTTTACAAGTCTAACCAAAGGTAAAACAATAATTCGATCAGACGTTACAATCAGGCAAACTGTGTTGTGATAAATGCAAATTCAAAGCAGGAGGCAGTCATGCTGAACATGACCAACGTGAACACTTCATTGGTTTCCCATTGAAAATAAAGCCTAAAAAAATAATGGCTAAATAGTAAATACTAATAAGTATATCTTCTGTCATGACCAGAACTTAACATAATAACAGCCCGTTGATTTTAAATGCACTCGTCTAATGTTTTCTGTCTAAGATTAGTTCAGTTTAACTGTGGGTACAAAAAAAAGTACAACGATATCATTTTTAAAAATGCATCCACCCACAAATTTATGACAAGGGCGAGTATTCTGCTGCCACAAATTTGAATCCATCAGAACGTACCGTCATTAACTTTGACAGCATTTAAAACAGATTGGGTAATTATTATTTTTATTTTAAAATTTTTTTATTATTATTTCTTTCAAGTTATTTTGAAGTCAGAGAGAGCAGGAGAGAAACAGACATCTAATTTTGAACACCCAACGCAAACTTGAGACGTAAGGACTGTCTCCACAAGTTTTCCCCTGGTGTAACAGTGGGGGGCGGTATTTCCTTCTTATCGTGAAAATACAATCCCTGGCAGTTCCATTTTTTTTTACATTTCTTTAAAATTTAAGGTATTTTCTGGGCCTATAATCTATGAAAAACGTCCAAAGCTGTGCTTTAATCTTCATTTAAAAAGCACAACTAAAGATTTCCTGTAAAAAGTATTTTTTTTTTGTCAAATTCAACAAATAAATATTTACAAAGTAGATCTCGACAACAAAGCAGTAAATTGTCAGAAATAATCACTAACAATCAGAACGTAATGACGTAAAAATGTTTAAAAAGGTTAACATAAAATAAAAATAAAAATAAAAAACCGTGTCATCGCATTCCTCATGGCCTGGAGGACAGTACCTTATCCGCACGGTTATCGGTTGTAGACCGAGACAAGACTAGGCTAAGAAAAACTCCTCAGTTGGGTCCAGGGGTTGGGAGCAAGGTGGAAAAAAGATCCTGACAGCGGGATGCGCTGCAAGCCAGTCTGGAATCAGCAAGTTGTGAATGAGAGGAATTATATGGCCCCGAGACGAGACTCTGATTTTGCAGTGCACATGGGGATGTTTCCACCACGCTGCCCTGGGACATTGATACTTGCATGCTGACCAATGATGCTCTGACCACGCCAAAGTTGGGTAGCAAGGTTACAGGTGCAGGTTGTCAGGCAATTTCTGCAGTAGATTGCCAGGGCTGGGCCAGGCATGCCAGGAGGTATTCCACAAATTACGTATTTGAGCCACATATTTTCATCAATGGCACATTGTGAGTGTTTTCTCTTGAAAACGAGTGAGTAATAATGTACTAATATGTACCTGCTTGGTCTTATGAATTTTTTTTTGTTCCATTTGATTACGTTTCTAGTATTTTCCGATCAAAACTAGAAAAAGTACGGGAGAATCTGTAGTCCCAGTGTGTTGTAATACCATTATTTCTTCATGGCCTCAATTCAGGCAACATGCACACACAAGCAGTGGTAAAATGTTTGATTCCCATTTCCATACAGTCCGATGGCATAACAATATCAACAAGTGGATCATAGAAAATGATTTATTCTAGATTCTGGATTGTCATATTGATAATCATATTGATAACACTAATAGTGTTTTTTGTGCCATTGCAAATACGTGGCTTGTGATACAGTTTTTATGCTCTTGTTTGGTTTTATGTATGTAAAGGTTTGCAACAGAAATGTGTCATTTTGGAAAAACTTTTTAAAGTTCTGGGTGGTTTGTGTGTGTAACCTTTGTGAATGGTGTTTCTAAAAACACAATGCCTGCCTCATCAGTTTACAGGTATTCATGTTGAACTGCCTCTGACACTGGTTCCATCCTTTAAAGAGAGAAGAGATGTGTTTTACACTGACTGATTAACTGTGTACTGTGTTCTGGGCGAGCATTTATACCGAACTGAAAAGCACAAGTCATATGAGCAGTTCAGATGAAAATGTGCAAAAACTTCAGTGCAACAAAGTCACTGTTCATCACGGTAATCTTCAACATGGTAGCAACACAGTGTTTTTACTCTCTCTTTCTGGTAAAAAAAGTACCAACTATATCTGCTTCATTCTTTTGTGGTGTCTTTTCAATATGTCGAGTGTATCATCCGTATCCCCCCCAAAATGGTTCGTGGCTGGGGATTATGTGCTTCACGGAGAGGATTTGGTCACGTCCACGACTTTGATTTCCCCTCTCAGCTCCAAAAAGCAGCACATCCAAAGTACATAAAACTGAAAATACGTTTACTGTCAACGTACAATTAGGAACATGCTGTAATACGGCTGTAATACAGAATAATAATAATTTATCGAGTCCCAGTCTTAGAAAAATAAACACAACTCAACCGTTCAGTCTTCTTCAGGCAGGGCTTTTCTTGCCCTGCCTGATCAGCTTCAGCAGATGTCAGGACCCTATTCACGATGCGGTTGTCTACAGTTGCCCTTTTTCCGGTCGGTGCTGACTTCAAAAATTGCTCATCACTCGTTCTTGTCCATGAGTCTCACAGCTACCAGGGGCTTCCTCTACTCACTCTGTTTTACATCAACGTAACTGCTCGAATAGTGCATCAGCTATAGAAACTACAAAATTATTTAGGGGTCAAGGGGAACCGTGTCAAAAACCGTGACTGTGCATACCAAACAAAGGAACTCCGTGTCGGGAAGAAGGAACAGAGGTCAATAGTTAACATAAAACAACTGCCATAAAAATGTAATCTATACCTCCAGAACCCAATCTCCAAAAAATAAATAAATAAATACATAAATAAATAAAGTACATTTTCAGCTTCGCAGAGCTGATATTTTTTGGTAGGACCAGAATTTGGAAACTTCTTGTTACAAAGGCCACTGCGTAACCTGGTGCAATAAGCGCAAACCACAAGAACGGTCAATAAGCTGTGAAGCGCCCTACAAGACCATTTCTTATAAGCCTTCTCATGGTTGAAGCGTTGGTGCCAGATGAATCTGCCAGATGTTGAGCAAGCACTTCACTGGAGTTCCTTCTGTCCCTCAAGGTAGTGACATTCAAGCTCTGTTCGTCAGATTGAGACAGCTTGTTGGGTTGTTCACTGCGTTTCCTCTCTTCAGCTTGCCTTCAGATTTATTTATGACAGCTGGAAGACATCTTGTAAATCTGGTAAAGGGGGCTATTGCTCGCTGAGAATTGCCATGTTGATACAAAAACTTAATGTCTGTCAGACTGTGTTAGGTTAGCTGTTTCCAAACCTCAAATACAGTACAGACTGGGGGCGGGATGCCTAAAGGATAGGTTTGGAAACCTTTACTTACTGTATACGTTCTTGTATGCAGGCATCCTAAATATATAGAACATATAATAATGCAAAGAAAATAAAACTGGTGAGAGTTTAGCTCTGATAAGGGAAACGTTTCATTCCAATATATATTTTACTTTGTGATTAAATTTGTTTTTATCTTACCATTGGAGCGGTCAAATTTAAATGTAATTTTAGTGAGTAGGTTAACTTATTTTGATTCTTAAAACATTGGCCTCTATTTAGATAGACGTTGACTTCGTTTTGATTCTATTTAGTTGCAGTTTATCCCAGCCGAGAAATTATGTCAGTAGAAATTCAGAAAATTTGTTGGGTATTGAAGTAAAGTTCCGTTTCCTAGGCTTCCTATTTCACTGAGAGAATAATTCTGTGTCCTAGATCTACTCAACAGGGAAAGTGACTGCTCTACCCTGCCTTTCACCCTTACTAGCTAGCATCTTACCCTTATCTCACTTCAAAATTATTTCAGTCTGTGCTTTATGAGGCCTCATTAATCCAGCATGTTTTTCATTCATTGCGGTCAGTCCCAAATAAAAAAAGCAAATGAGCCTATTTGTTATATAGGAATCAAAAATATTATGGAATCATAAATACTATTATGTAAACATATAATGTTAATGGCAGTACACTTCTGGTGTCAATGTTGTTTAAATAATAATAATAACTTATAAAGACCTTTACATGAATGATTTTTATGCCCACACAAAATTTTGTCTCTTTAAATCCAAATCTACAGAGAAGCTATTGTAAATTTCCATGTTCTCAAAAAAGAGAGAAGCCTGTTACTATCACTAAGAGAACTTTGCCTCTGCCATTTGGGAAAGGGAACTTTTATAAATCTAAATCTAATTACTCCCTGGGAGAGGAGTACTTGCGTACTCCCCTAACTGTGGATTCCTGAAAACTCATGTTACCGTCCCATGGCCCAATGAAGAGTTTTAAACAATAAATGGTAAAAATACCATCAAATTAATTTAGCTTTCCTTGCTTATTTTCTTTAAAACATCAACAAGGTAACTAGCTGTGACAACATTACCTTCAGCACAGCACATTTACTAAAATGCACAAATTAGAAGAAGAAAACTTTTAACTTTTTTTACACTGTGTGCGTGTGTGCGTGTGTCTGTGCGCGTATGCCTTCCTTTACGCTTAAAGGCTATGGTTTACTAAAAAAAGATATCAGAAGATAAATATAGAAGGAAGAAGATTTTATATATATATATATATATATAAATCAACAATTTTTAGCATTTTCTTTATGCACTAAATATGGATCAATAGTTCTGCATTTTGAAGATTTATTTTGTCATCCACTTAACTTTCCATTTGTCCAAGTACTTGAGAAAATATATTTCTATGTCTATGTTGAAATACATCTGTTAAGTGGGCAGAGGTCAAGATCTCAGATCTCATCCATGGTACTACCACTGAATTTTACCATGGGCTTTCAAGACTTTCAATAATTTGATACTGCTGATGTACGGACAGATTTCCGTTTTGGAACCTTCTAATTATACTACCTGTTCCAAGATGCGATTTGGGATTTGAAGGCATTTGCAGATCATTCTCAGCGTAGGTCATAACAGAGAATGTAACTGAGCACAGTGGTTGGTCAAATCAAATTTTAATAACGACACCAAGCGAGCAGTACACATTTTTGAGGGCCTTATACTGACACTCATAATTCTACTCTGAGAACTTTCATATCTCTCGCTGTGGTCAGTCATCTTACTCAGGTCTGACCACTGCTAGAAAATTGCAGCAAAAACACAGATTTATATTTTTATACTGCTAGGAATATTGCACATTCTTAAAGTGCACATTTACCTTAAATGTAACCACAGCATTTATTCACACCGCTTCAATAATTTGTTTAGTGTTTAGGATCTAGTATGTTTTGTAGAATAAAAGTTTAAATAAGAGTGCAGATAAGATTAACAGTAAATTCAAATGAATGGTCGCCGCTGTTACAGGGTTTTGCAGCGAACGCCATGTTCAAATCAATTATGGCATGCAATAAAAGGTACCATGTTCGCCATTAGCACCGCTCCAGTGGGCTAGTGTGTGCCATGATGTCGAATTACAAAACAAATTGCGAGTTTTCACTGACAGAGCAGCACGTTTCAACACATAAGCAAATAGTTATTTGACTGGGAAAATGTTTATTTTTGGGTTTTTTTGATGGCTGTTCCCTGGACGTGTAGTCCCCAATGGAGAGTTAACATTTGTAGCAGTAAGCTAGGGAAGGCAGTGTTTGTAACTGCGGTTTTCCTTGTTCTTGACTCTGAAACGGAAGAGGAAGCCGTTAGAAGATGACTCCGGCGATGCCACGAGGGAGAGGGTATTTGTTCAGAATAGTTTAGTCTGATGCTTCTCCTTGCATTTAATTACTCCCCGGGAGAAAAATGTTACCAGAGGCAGCCATTTAATGAACACTCTCCAGATTCAATGTCCTTACAAAATAAAACTAAACAAAACAGCCTCTCAAGTTAATGCTTTATGGCCTGATAAAGACTTCTATGTGAATATCTGTATGAATGCAACAAGATTTTTCAAAAACTCCCATTACTAAAAAAAATTATAATAACATGAAAATCCAAATATGTCACTTAAACGGTTACTTATCCATGAACAATCTTATGAAATCCCACATTACAGCTCTGATTTCAAGATATAGTGCCTCCATAAGTATAGTGAGTGGAAAGCGGAAATTTCTTGCCTGGCCAAGTCAATCTCCAGGTTTAAATCCAATTGAACATGCATTTAATTTGCTGGAAATGAGATGACCTCATGATGGCATGATGATATGGAAAAAAAACCTCAAAACATACAAAATCTGGCCTGACAGAGCAGTATAAAAGAAGATACCCAACGTCTGGTGGGGGAAATGGGTCGCAGATATATAGATTTTAATTTGGACAGCATATCAATCTGTACCAATACGTTTGGTGTCATGAAACAGTGTTGTAGTGTCTAAATGATGACACTGATATTTACACAATATCCTCAAATAAAAGCTAAGAATCTATACTTTTAACCTACAATAACTGTTTGATGTTGAATACAAATTTTGGAATATAGAGCCAAAAGAAATAAGAAAGCTTCACTGTCCTAATACTTATAGAGGGCACTGTATCTGATCCACATATCACCAACTAGGAAGATAATTTTGACACAAATTTGATTTACCGGAGACTGCAGCATATCTACTTCAAAACAAGTTTACCTCAAGGGGAAAACAACATTGCTGTTCACTTGCAATCAGACTGAGTGCACCCAGCCCAAATAGTCTGTGGTTCAGTTAGATAATAACAATAATTTCACATCTGTCAGCATGATGTAAATTTAAGCAGCAATCAGTCTCCTATCACGGGCCTCCTGGGCCCGTGCTTGAGAGACTGCAGGATCGGGGTAGTGTACAGGTCGGGGTGTGGATTTCCTAGCATAAGCCAAGGCGCAACAGCGCAAATAACGTGCATGTCTACAACAGTCATAGTCCAAGGTAAAAATGAACTAAGTGGCACATTCCACACACAGCCACACAGATGTCAGCCAGATGAGGATAGGCATATATAATAATATGCATATAGAGCGGCTTGCTTCTAAGCTAGCCACTATATGATAGTTAAACAGCCAAGTAAATTTAATTTGAATAGATTATGAATAGATGGTGGCAGAAATACTGTGGTATTGGTTAAGCGTTTTGGTCCTTTGAAGGCAGCAAGATGGAGGAAAACTGGGGTACTGTTGCCGATGGGCACTCACGCACACCTCTGGGAAACTAATGTTGAAAGAGAAGTCAACTAGTTGATTTGATAATGAACTCGGAGGAAACGGGAAAAATCAGCAGAGGAAGTAGATGGAATATGAAAGGGGTAACAATGACAAACCAAGCAGTGATCGTGAATGAAAGGTACCGAGGAAAATATGAGCAGCAGCTTGAAAGAGGGAGAGACGAGCTCAGCGAAAGAACTGCTTTTTCTGAATTACCCCTTCTGATGCCTGTGAAGAATTTCCCATAAAATCCATCAAGAGCCATGTGAACTGTCAGAAGAAACAAAAAAATGCTGTCGTTTAACAAGTGAATTGTCATAGTTGTATGGACTGATCTATTGTATTGCTTCCATTTTAGACCTGCTGTTACAGTGGGTAGCTTTTTCTCCTAATTACTGCTGAAAGTGCAATAGTGTGTAAACACAGAGATTAATTAATAAAACGTGATGCTCCTGTACAGGTTGTTACACCTGCATTGCCCTACTGGTTGTTTGAATTCCTTCAACGTTGCTCTGAGAAAGGCATCTGGCATATGAATAAAATGTTAAATTGTATGTATACATATGCCAAGTTTTCAATAATTGTAACAGTGGTTTGAAAATATAGAAAATGATACAGTTTTGCATTTAATTAATTGGATGAAGATGAAGAAGAAAAAATATATATACAGACATATATATATAAACATACTCCTGAGCAATGATCTCATATTACTGAATTACAAACAGTACATTGAAATTCCATTCTGTTTGATATTTAAATTTAAAGCAGTGCAGCTCAAAATCAATTATTTTAAGGTGACATTGGATTTATTTTTTATGACAAATAAAAAATACGAGAATAGCTAATTTGATAAATATCCACGTTGCAAAGAAGTGACTCTACTTCAGTATGCACGTGCATTTTGTGTGTCCAGGAACCTTTCCTCTTATAAATCTGAAAGAAAGCTCTAATGTGGATTGGTGTCAGCATGGATTCTTCAAAAGGGGAAGGTAAATCTCACACTCTGGTAGCAATCTGCCACACCTTCATGAATAATGATCATCTTAGGCTGTGGATTGAGGGAAAAAAAACTGCTTCAGCAACCCGGGGGTGTATATTTAAACCACCTGTTACATCAAAAGATGTATTTTCATGCCACCGAAGAGTTTACTTAAGGGCTTTATCTATCCAGAGGTAAAATAATGACATGAAAGCCACGTGCGGCTTCCAGGGGTGTCTGTTGATCTGCCTCAGTTGACAATGGATGTCATCTTTCCCTGGCAGATTGAAGGTTTAAATCATTTTCATATCAAAGCATCTTTGGATGGAGGCCATTTCTCCCCTTTCTATTCAATGCAAAAGAGGCTCAGATCATGTGGAATCTCTGAGACTTTGTTCCAATATCAAAAGGGAGTCATTAAACGAATGGGGTGTCTTCCATCTGCATGTCAATAATCAGAACTTCCTGTGCTTTGTTGTAGCACAAAACTATATGTGATGTCGTAAATAAATGCATATGCAATCATCACTAGAAACCCCCACTAACCAGATCAGGTAAACTAGAGTATTGATGAATTATACCAAAACTTAAATTTCAAACAAATGGTGTAGGGGTAGTGAACAAACAGAATGGTAACACCAAAATAAGGTAAGTTAACAGGCTGTTGGTCCACCATGTGCGGCCAATGAGGCCTTTATGTGCTGTGGCAAATATTCTACCAGCGTCTGGGAACATGGCATCCTCTGCACACAAAACAGCTCATGCCCAGTTCATGGACAGGCTTCTGCCCTGCTTGGCCCCTTTGCTGATGATGTCCTTGCCTCTGAGTTCCATGCTGACCTCCCCTCAGACACTACTCCTCTGAAAAATCTGAAATCTTAAGCTGTCTTAGTCACTGGAGCTCTTTCCAAACGCTCATAGCTCATTCCAAGTCTCTGAATTATCTTCCTGTAGCCATAATTGTATGTGACTAGGCCTGCTCATGACCCTGTGCCTGCTGAGATTAACGGACAAGCCAAACATACATTATAAACACCTACATTACATTTTTCTTTTGTAGAGATTGGTGTCCTGAGCTATTTACAATCTGATGAATGATTTCAGCCAGATATTATAAAAGGCCACCTGGCTAAAATGCTTTCTCAAGGGAACTACTGCAAGACCTGACCTGCAACTTTTTTTTTGTAAAGATCATTTGAAATAATAGGCATTCCTCTGATTTTTGCCTAAATTTCCCAGAGCGAGTCTAGGGCTGTGCCAAGGCCTGCCTGTATCGATGTTATCCTTCCACATCTGAGTGTGCACGGAAAATGAGTCACGGTTGTTTTTATTTGTAAAGATAATCAACCATACAGTGCTTTAGATCACTGATCGGTACATCAGAGCCACGGTACATGCCTAGCTTGCTTACCAGTTTATCAAAGCTAGCTGTATTAAATTTGGTTTGGAGACATCTGTTCAGTTTCATTACATTGTCCATTATATAGGTTCATTGGTCAGTGTTTAACTAAAGAGTGAAAATTACGAATTCCAGTTATTTGTTATGAATGAAAAATGACAACGCCTGCAAATCAGTAGTAAAAGCACTAGCAGCAGACCTGGCTACGCTCTGGAGACATTTTCTTTCAGCGAAAAAATTATTATTATGGAATACAACGGAACGGGTTAGTGACTACTGGGTGAATAAACTAGCCAGTGAAAACCAAAACCAGCCTCTTGTACAGTTCAGGAAGAAAAAGTGAGCGATGACTTTCCGTGACAGACAGAAGTATTAACTTTTTAAAGCTCACCTCTGAGCCTAACTAAATAGGACCCCGGTAAAATTAGTAATGAGCTCTTCTCCCGTCGTTGTTACAGTATTTTGACACTGCCGTTTTATTTTAAAATATAATTTACTTGAAAACTTTTAAATCCATCTAGGTAGGTATCTATCTTAACACAAACTTCAAGCATAAAAACCATGTTGTCGCTAATACTAAAAGTTTCATAAATACGTTGATTTTAGTATAGCTAAACTACATTTCTCCAATTAGTTAGCATGTATAATGCTTGGTTACTATTTCCTAACGCATGTTTGTAGCACATAGGTCATAAAGTACGGATGCGGATAAAAGCCTAAATGCTCAGGCAGAACTACTTTAATGCATATTGTGAAATGCACCGTGTCTTGCTCCGTATCGTCTCATATGGTACTTAACGATCCACAAGCCAATCAAGTCCCAAAAAAAATCTAAACACAACGCATGAGTTCATCGCATAATGAGTTCCTTTAACCACGTTCTTCTGGGCAAGCACGGCGGTGACATGACGGTGACTGTTCTTGCTTTTTTGTCAAAGGGATGCGCTTCGTTCTTTGTGACTAATCTCCTTTTCTTTTTACAGAGCTTCAAGCCACCTTAATCTCTTTTGAATCCTACTACGGGAGGTGATCAGAATTGACATGGGGCGAATGCATTTAAATTCTGTTTAGTCTAATTTATTAAATGTAAAAGTATATGAATAATTTTTAAATCATAAAACGTGAAAGTTTGTGTTAGTTAAATTACAGTTGAAGACTTAGCTCAAAGCAATTGAAGGAGTTTTTAATGAAGAAACGGGCCTGTGTTCTAACTCAATAAAGACATGTGCATACGTTATATTAACTTTAATTTTCTAGGTATCACTGCGCAGACCATTTTCTAATTTCCTTGTAAAAACTTTTGATATAGGTCTACAGTGTTTCTAAAATATGCCAATTGCCATTTCTCTTGGATATCCAGCAAACCCTTATATTCCATTTAAGCACTCTCTGGAGTCAGTTATTTACCTGTAGTTTATTTTTTAATTTTTTTTATAATCCCTGTGATGTCATATCAATTGAAACTGAAGTGTAGTTTTGACCAACAACAAAAAAATGCAAACCATGTTAGATTCACTGCTTCAAATAGGATCGTTTTTATAAAACAGAAAAGTCAAGCTAAATCAATAACTCTGGGCAGACTATCAATAGACTTTTTTTTAAAATAAAACGATTTAAAGTGTAAACGTATGCAAGGGCCAGAACAAATCAAACCCCTGCTACACACGTGATAATGGAATTAGCAATACATTTTGTCGCTTTTTTTAAAATTGCAATTTATTAATTACACGACCCAATCTAACTTTTCTCAGTCCGCGAAAGGGTGGACACAGGTTTCACTTGATGAATAAAAGGCGCAAAACAGCAGCTGTAGACCAGTTACAGTTTATATTCCTGAATCTTAAACAGATCGTCGTCTTTTTGGGATGTCCGTAGAAGATCAATGAATGCTAATTCTGTTGTGCGTATAAAAATAATTAATGTACTAAATACGAGTTATTGTTAGTCCCATTTCTCTCGCCGCCATGTAAGGTTGCGAGCGTTTTGTGGGTATTTTTTTTTTGTGTGTGTGTGTGTGTGTTTCTATAGTTCGTACCCGGTGGTGTTCTGGAGTTACGTTTTGTTTTGTTTAGTTTTGTTTCCCTAGGTGATAGGCATTTATTTAAGAGTGAAAACATCTTGATTTAGTCCCACATAATTTCACCAACCTTTTTTCCTTTTTCCTTTTTGCTAATCCATCGCTGTGCGATGGCATTGATTTAGTCCGGTCCTAAATTAGACATTTCTGATATTCATATAATATTAACTATAAAAACGAAAGCGATAATTCTATTTCTCAATTTCCTTTTGTTGAAACACAACATATAATAACCCTTTACTTTTGTGTTGTGAGTTAAAGTTTTCGTTTGGCAATCTTCACAGAATGCATTGTTGATAAAGATTAAACTGAATTATTCTGTAATATACTTGAAATCGTAATAAATTTATTCTCGAATGTCCCCTACAAACATAATTGACATAGCTTTACAAAGCAATGACACATTTTGGATTTACCAGCGCAATTAATTCAAACAAGGAACATTATTTTCCCACATTATGAACAATATCAAGCCAGCAATGTTATTTCCAAAGCATCCACTGTCATAGACTGCAATAATTAATGTCAAACTGCACTTTCACAATCCAATCCATGAATTAATTACCATTTCTCTATGGGGAAAACACACATTTTCCCTGTCGCCGTCACTTAAGATGTGCAAAACAACTGGTGTGGCATATGCTGATCCCAGATCTAGTTGGAGGCAACTGTATGCTTTCCTCTGCCAGCTCCTAATTACGGGCTCATCAGCTCTCAGGTGCAAACTACTATTCGAAATGGATACACTCAGCTTGGTTGGATTTGTAGCACAGAAGACATGATTAACTTAATTCAAGGCATCCAAAATTTATAATTATTACACACAGTAGCCAAATCTGAAGGGTACAAGCTAAATGGAGAGTGGCTGTTGGCGTTCCCTGCACCCTTACTGGAGTGGTATAACCATTTTGAAAGAAACTGAAGTCTGAACTCCAGTCCAAAAAGGATTGTTACCCTTGAATCCAGTTTTCCTACAAAAACTAAAATAAATCAGGTATTTTTCACAAAAACCTCCCACAGCAACAAGTTTCACGCTTCACCGCTTCACCGCTTCACCGCTTCACCGCTTCACCGCTTCACCACTTTAACCACTTTAACCACTTTAACCACTTTAACCACTTTAACCACTTTAACCACTTTAACCACTTTAACCACTTCACCACTTCACCACTTCACCACTTCCACTATCAAACACTTTTCGCTCTGGTACTAGCATCCACTAACCTA
>JAOVYW010033344.1:45949-56378 GCA_025775045.1 Hiodon tergisus
ACCACTTCACCACTTCACCACTTCACCACTTCCACTATCAAACACTTTTCGCTCTGGTACTAGCATCCACTAACCTAACCAGGAGCCTTTTATACTGCGGCTGATTACACCATTGCCTACAGCTGTTACACTGCTGAGGATACTTGGATAGTCAGAAGTAAGGCTCAAAACTTTAATATAAAATAAGCAGTGAAAAATTTATTTGATTTTAGAAATAAGCTAGCAAATAACTAGGCAATTCCACTGTTATGGCAGAGGATAAAGGCAAAGACAGAATTTGAATTTAGACCAGAGGCTAATAAATGTCCCATTTATCAAAAGTTGACACATGAACAACAATTACTCCTTTATTTAATATTTGGACACAGGGCTAGCAGTAATGTGTAATTTGGTTGATCCATTTTGTAATTAGCCCTTTGACTGGCAACCATAAATACCCCACAGTTTTTAATTATATATTAATTAATTCATACGACAAGCACATAACAACCCACCCCTGTGTAATATAAGTAGTACATTATATTCTTCATGTTTTTGCATAATTTCTATTTGTGTGAAGTCATGTCTTCATCTCACGCTTTGTCTAACAAACATGCTGGGTAAATCGCAGCAAACATTGTGAAGGTCAGGTTTATCATGGTAATAGCTAAACCTGTTTTAAACCAGTCTTAGTCTTTAACTGCATCTTGTTGCAGTGAGATATGCTCGGGTTTAAACCTAAAGTTTGCCTAAACCCTGTCTAAAAAATCTGCGAACATGTCAAAGTGAGCCTTTTGTGCTTGGTGTGCTCCCATTGGTTCCCGTCATATCATCAAACTTGCTCCCCACTCCCACGGGAATAGGTCAATTCACAACATACTTTGTTCTTTCCTAAAAGAAAATTAGCAATAAACTAATGAGGTTTGCTTGAGTCAAAGTTTGAAAAAGAGACACCACACAGCTTGTTAAACGTAAGTCCTGAACATATTTGAGTCATTTTTTTTCTAAGCACTGATGATGAAATTTTACTTAAACAAAAAGATAATCATATAGAAAACGCATCAGATTTTCTGTTGTTTATTCATGTGTTGCCCATGCCACATTCAAAAGGATGATAATTAAAATTCCTTAAAATGCTACACACCGACACTTCTTGTGAAAAAGATAAAATTAGAAACATGTCGCCAGCATTACGTCTAAAAGCACACCTTCCTTTCGTCCCTCTCTCGGTCTCAGTGCGACAAAGGCGCTGTTGGTATGTTTTAATGGAGTCGGTTTGTTCTAATGAAGCTGAATTAATTTGATTGTCCACATTGGGCACTTTAACTGCCATGTGTCCTTGTGAATATCAATTAAGGTTTCTGTTCGGTCAAGTCTCAACACTGAATACAAAACACACACAGGATCAGGAGCCAAAGCAAAACATAAAAAACACTACGATGCCACAGCTGTGGGAAAGTCAGAAAATAATTTTAATTAATTAATTTATATGCCCTTATTTTTTTCATTAAGAATCGCCAGCATAGATGCCAACTCCAAGGCTCAAGTACTTTTTTTACTAAAAGTAATTAGCCATTGCCGTTTTGGTTTTAATCTTAAACGTTAATAAATGAATCCTCTTGTCACGGTTCACTTTCAGCTCTTCTGTTACTCTGTCATGTTTTTCAGTCAACGAATTAATCAATTAACATTCCACTAACTCATGTCCACTGTTTCGTTCATTCTGTTTTCATTCACCCTGCACCTTCCAACTTGTGTTTGTTTTCCTTATAAACCTGTCACAAAGGTTTTGTCGTTGGAAGTCATTGCTCTTGCCCCCCCCCACACCAAATAAAAAAAATTATGAATCAGTAATAACCCATGTCATTGAGTTATGAACGATTGCATTGTGTTATTTATAAAACAGTTGCTTTGGAAACCTGCTAATTGCACTTAACTGTTTTCGTTTCATTGATAAAAGAAAAAAGATACTAAATACAACATTAAATTTTAAATGAAAGTGTTACCTGGTTTTCCTGTTTGAATATAAAGAGTCTAGCACTTGTTTTAGAAGGAATCTAATAGCATCATGCACGTTTAATTACAACAGCCATTCCCTACAGCACCGCCAGCCTGTAGGTCTAGCCAATTCCCACCCAACCAAGCCAGGCACTGTGATCTTCCAGTCACAATCACCAAATGACCATGATCTTGATTCGAGTCAAAGCGCTCAGTCTGCACTCAGGCGAGTCCAACCACTTCAGGATTTTTGTTATGTACTCCAATGATGAATTACTGATCAATGCAACGCGAACTGTGGGAGGGTTAAGCAGTCAGTCAACACACTCCATCTGGGAAATACAAATATTTGATTTTATTCATCAGGTTTTATCAGCTTTTTATGAGAAAACTTGCTGAGGGAGTTAATGTTGTCTCAATGAAGGTAAATCTTCAATATATTAACTAATATCATTTGAACAGTCTTGTTTGAATAAAAGAGCATGCTGCATAAGACAATATATTTCGGGAAAAGACCCCTTTGAATACTGAATTTGTTTGAACAGCCTTTTTCGTTTATCAATTTTTAATTACTTATGTTCTCTTTGAAGTCAAAGTAGAGGGTAATTATCAGTGATTATGTGCTCCACGAGCTTAAATGAGAATTGATTTGGAATTGGTTTATATACTGTTTTTAGGTTTAGTTTGCTTTTTCTCCCCCCTCTATCAGTTTATGTGACTGTTTCAGCAGGCTTCCATTTCCTTATATTAGTCCTGAGAAATGTCTTTATTATGCTCAGGCTTCTGGAAAGGCCTGGCCTAGAACCAATGCCATAAAATTAAACACCGTGACCCAGTGCCAGACCCTAACTTTTATTTATAATTTGACAAGAACAAGTTCCCTGGGCCGTTTATTAGTGGGTAGATTCTAATAAGGAGTTTTACAAAAGAGGGGTGAAAATAAATTTTAAGTAGTCAGCACTTGACAACTGTTCAAGTGGTGATTACCTCCCGTTGGGTTAAATCATTTCTCTTTGACTAGAATAGCTGTTTAGTCTGAGTTTTTCGAAAAGCTATGCTTTCAATGTCTATAATGCGAACAGAGCTGCTTCTAAGTGGGGAGTAGTGCATTCTGATTAGCATGCATGAGTTCACTAAATAATGCATCAAAACGAAGTCGGAGCATTAAATTATTTCAATAAATGTTTCCTATTGAGAAAAAGGCTTACTTTTTCTTCACATACAGAAGCTCCATGTCGACACTATATTAGTAAACCAAGACTAAAAGCTGAAAACAAATCTAGTAACCATGGTACAATTTAAATTTAAAAGCCGTTTTAAATAAGGAAAGAGCAGACACAGATTCTGCTTTCCCAAATCTTGTTATTGGCCCTCTGTCGCTACAGCGTTTATATATACATAATTATATTATGATTGCCTGCTCTTCATGTCTGCCATTTAGTCTCAAAAAAATCTTTATGCGAAACGAATTCTTTTAAATAGTTTTTTGAGCTTTCTCGGATAAAACACATGACTCACATTTTATATGTATATGAGTCAGATTTAAAGACAATATCCTATAGCTACATTAAAACAAATTAAATGTAGTGCGGTTTTGGGAAGAAATTTATGAGAATAGAAACAGGTAGATGGCTAACATTGGCAGATAAGAAATCATTATTTTTATATAGCCCATCAGTTAATGAATTATGGTGGCCTCTTATCAATATTCTGATAGTTACTCAAAGTTATTTAGTTATTCTCAAAGTTACTTTGAGAGACAAACACAAACAAAAGACCTCAGCAGGAAGAACAGCAATGGCACCGCTTAAATTAATATCTTGATCCCTGGTTTTCCTACGTTCAGGTAAGTCCAGCTATGTTCAGATTTATCCTGGCACCCCCTGTTAAGCTGAAAGGGCTCCAAATTAATCCTGTGTTGCGATACAACAGTGGGCAGGGAGGCTGTGTCCTGCTCCTTTAAGACCTGCCAGCCTGAAATTAGTACAGCTGGAGGCAACGGTTAATCAAATACATCATAAAAAGTACATGTTTTAAAGTTTGTTAAATGTTAAAGGTTTACCTTTACCTGATGTAAAAGCGTGAATGGAAGTTTTAGCTTCACTTTTGACATCGTTTTTTCCCTCATCCCTTCTGTACCTCCAGCAGCAGGGAGAGGGTGACCTAGGGTGACCCCATGAAGGACTGTCAACCTTTTGGACATTGGCAGCTGTGGAGCCAGAGAGCACCAAACCTACTGCCACGAGAAGACAATTCCCAGGGATGGACTGGAGCACATTTCCCTGGACCGAAGAGTTGATGGAGAAGGACGAAGAGATGTACCACTACCCTGAACTATTGAGGAGACTAAGGGGGTTCCTACTACTGACTCCAGCCTGGCAGAAAGCCATAGTCAGTGCTGGATGATGTAAGTTGTCCAGGCGACGTCTCAGCTTTTGCTGAATTTTGTAACAACGGGCGATGGTGAACCAAAAATCTGTGGAAGACCAACAGCAGAGCAGTTAAAGTCGAAAGAGCTGTAAGAGCTGGATGCTCAAACAACCGCTGCAGACCCGGGTTGAGGAGCAGATTGACCAGGCCATGGCGCAGCACCATGAGGATGTGGAAAGGAAGCATCATGCACTAGTGGTGGCCGCCCTCAAACAACTGGCGAAGCCCCTGGCACAGTTGCAGAAGGATGCTGCACTGAAATTCCCTTTGGCAATAGGGAACGCCAGCGAAAGGAGAGCAATGGAAAGGGGTCAGTAAGTAAAGAGGAAAACGCGGTGGGAAACCTGAGGGGTTGATGGACTCAATCTGACTGGAGCTGGAGATACGCCAGGGAATTCAACAGTGGGCAGGGAGGCAGTGTCCTGCCCTTTTAAGACCTGCCACCCTGATAACAGTACCTGCTTGCTGATTGCCAATAGTCCCAAACTATGAGATTGTAACAGCTGGAGACAATAGTTAATTAGCTACAGCATAAAAGGCTGCATGATTATTTTTTTATTTAGTCAGGGCTTGTACCTGAGGGGAAAGCGTGAATGGTATCTTGGCACTTATTTGAACCAAACATGAGGATTAGCGAGCGTTTCTTTTGAATTTTAATGTTTAACCGTAATGTGTTTAGACCTCTTTTTGTTCCTGTTTTTCATCTCTTCTGTACCTCTGCCTGGAGATTGAAGAAACATGTTTTGTTAAAATAATGATACAGTACAGACACAGGCACAAGTCACATAACAGCTTTCTCCTTCTAGGCTTTCTTAAAAAGCAGTAAAATATTTCTACCATTGTACAGGGGATGCTGCAAAACTAATCAAATAACAATAACTGATGACAGGTCAAGCTACCTGTTAAAAAGGTGAAGAAAGACAATTGGCCAGCACCTTTGGCCATGCTTTATAACCTGTGATATCCTTGTATTGGTTAGCTAAAAAATGGTTTGGTTACTAGACATTTTAACTTATCACAGCTAAAGACTGCCTGTTGAGTATTCTCTTTAGGCTATATATGCAACTTATTTGAAAGGACTTGTCTAATTAATTGTTATCGGAGTAGAATGCCCTGGATACTTGGCACCGACAAGTTTGAAACTTAGTTTATTGGTGACATTTATGTCAATAAAGCTGGAAGAGAAACGGTGCACCCTGTTGAGAGGGTACTATTTAACTACTGAAGTCAGGACCAGCAATGACTACTCAATCAAGCAAACCAATGTTACTAAAAAATGTTCCAAAAATTTCTGTGGTCAGTGGAGTCCAAGACCATTCATTCGTGTGTCAGATATATGCAATGACATATTTATTTCTGAATTTTTAATTGCTTAGAGGAGAAAATTTGCCAAATTTCAAGTTAAAATGCCTTTTATTACAAAAAAAATAAGCTATTGTACTAGTGTCAATCATGAAAGAAGGGGACATGAACGACAGATTCCTTATGTGTGAAGTGTGGCATTTGCTGTGCAGCGTTCATTTTATTACATTGAGAGAAGAGATACATTCACCAGATGCTATCAATCTTTTAAATGAATCAACCTGGAGTAATACTGCATTATAAACACACAAGCCCGCAGAGGGTGTTGATCTTTACAAGGTTTTGTTTTCCTCAGTGGCCTTGATCTGAAAGTTAAATATGTATTAGTAATCTTAACAGACTCGTCTATGCTTTATGTAAAACAAAAAAAAGAAGAATTTTTTTTTTTACAGAAACCTGAAGCATTTTAATAGGCCAGAAGCAGCTGGTTTATATTTCAGTAAAGACTGAGCAGGCACTGGAGGAGAAGGTGTTGCATTGCTCGAATTTGACTGCATCAAGTTCAATTACAGTGCAAGTGAGCCAACTGTCAGCCAAGATCATTACCTTAATTTGTCACCCTCCAACTGTGCAACCATTACTATGGAGACATCGCTGTGCATATTGAATCTTAACTATTTATTTCTTACATTTTCTCTGCTTTCATGCAACACATGTGTACTGCAAGGTGGGCTACCTAGGTTTTTAAAACTGAGGTCCTCAGTCCGGCAGGCAAGGTAGTGCAGGAGTGCAGTTCCACGTTAGTACTGTAGGGGGAGACAGTTAGCAGGGTCAGTTGTATGAAGCCAGTTTTTTGTATTTTGTCCTACAGTAAACAAGTCTGTTTGTGATTGATGGGTCTACTACATAGCATGGTGGTCACATAAGTACCACGTGACCAAATCCATTTTAATTTCCTAAATCCTTGTGAATCTATTCAAGCGCATAAAAGGTATGGCTTTTCAATGACAATGGAAGTGAGTCTGCTATGCAAATACTGGTGCTGTACCAGCGATGGTTGCCTTTTGTTGTTGTTTCCTAAGAAAGTGGACACAATGTTATAAAGTTTTTATTACTGTCAAACCGCCTACATTTCATCCTTGGAGTATACTAGGAATAACTATGAAACGTTTTCCCACCTACGGAAGCCTAGTAGGAAGCAATTAAGTTTGCTACCGTGTATAAGGTGTGTCAAATGACGGTCACTGGTTTAGGTGGTCCATTCACTTCTATTCCAAGCCACCATTTGTAAACACTCGTGGTGTGTGAATTTGTTTAGCTCATTGGTTGTCTAATTTCTATCTCTGCAATTTCAATTATGTCTTTGGTATGATCGGGTGCTTACACTGCAGAAGGCTTTTTAATTAAATATAAATTCCCTGTGAAGCACTGAAGTATTTTTTTCTAACTGCATGGTTAACTAGATTTACACACATTAGCCGCCAGAAGAAACACAATTGTAACATTGTCAATAATTAACAAAATTAACAATAAAATTAACAATAAAAATAATTGTTATTATTAATATAGGCCTATCAAATCTGTTGCATTCATTAAAAACCCAATCACACATTTAGCAAATTTCATCCAACTGAAGTTGTTCATGTTTATTAATGTATTAATGTTTCATTAATCTTTATTTAGTAAACAAAGCTTTAGTTTTTCTAGTAGATTCTGCTTTTCTCCACCAGTAATCTTAAGGGTGTTGTACGCTTGTTGGCACTGAGGTCAGATCTGCTATAAGATCCAATTGCATCTGATTATTGACCATTGATCATTGAAAGGTGTGATTAAATGAGAAATATCAAGTGACAAATGTCTCCCACGACCATATAGGGAGGCACCAGGGGGACGCAACCCACAGTTTGAGAACTGTTGGTTTAAAGAGAATGTTTTCTATTTAAGTTCAGCAAAAAACGCTTTCCCTGTATCGCATTGGATGTTAATTCATGTCATCGCTCAGATGTCCAATAACCAATCAGCACAATGAAGAGGAAACAGTCTGCTGCCTCTTTTTCCTTTTCTTTCAAAAGTAATGGAGCACTTGAGACAACTATCCATAATAATGCTGTCAGGGCTGCAGCCAAATGATTGCAGTGGCAAAACCACATCTGATCTTCATCAAGACCACAAGCTCATCAGGAGAACGATGAGTCATAAATTAGAGAGAAGATAAATTAAGTATACATCTAATACACTGTTCCAGACGTTATCAGCAAATGTAAAGGAAATGAATTTCATAAAGTTAAAGTATACTGAACCAGGACCAATTGTCCTCTGTTGTCCCCCAGTTCTCCAAAATGTAGCATAATTAGTTTGTAACTGATTAACCAATGAGATAACTAGTATGGGGTCATAACAAAGCACACCCTGCTGCCCGTAGATTGACCTCTATATAACCCCAGGGAACTGGGGTGTGCAGTTCGATATATAACCCCAGGGAATTGGGGGCTTGACTTGTATTGCTGCTAAGATATTTTCTAGAAAATGTAAGAGAATTTTCACTTGCCTATCCAAATTTAGAGTAACTGAAGCCGAAGGAAAATGGCACCACATTTAAGCCCTCTGGACCATTTCTGTGTAATGCTCATTTTTACCCTGACTGATTCCGTAACCATGCAATGGTCAATAGAAATCAACAGCAGTTAATAGATTTCCTTGCGCTCTAAAGATCAGCTGGTGACACTGGCAGAAATCGAATGAGAAGTTTTGCATCCAATTTTAAACTTAAAACTGCAGCTTGTCAGTATGGATTACAGTAGTGCATGCTGTATCAATACTAGTTCTAGTTTGCCATCCTTTTCAGTGTTCAATTTCCACTTAAGCAATTTTCCAAATAAGCAAAAGATTTTAATGTTTTTGCCCGTAATTTCATGAATGAATACTCCGCCTAGCAAATGTCTGAACATTGCAAGACACATGACAGTGGTCACATCATCTTTTGCAGTTTCTTTTTTCTGTCACGGACTGACACACACACCTATACATACATTCAATTAAAATAAATGATTGTATTTGACCCTCTTTCTAACCAATAGGATGTAAATATTTCTTAGTGATATTTTTTGCATTGAAACTCCAAGACTACAAAAGTAAAGAAAAACAATCTATCCTTATGGGGGGGCATTATACCTTACCTTTTGATTATTTTAAACCTGGTACAAATAGCACAAGGGAGAAATCTGAAATGCAGTCCAAGGCAATCCTTCATCTATGCAATGTCCTTCATAAAAAGTCTTGCAGGTCTTACGATCAGCCATGAAAAGAGAACGTCTTTAAAATTGTTCTTATTCAGAAGGAAAGCATTCGACCTCTGCCTAGCAAAGAATATTGTAACAGGGATGGGAAGCGGCGCCTCCCCCACCAATGGCGTTCACCATCCCCGAGGGGGCTGCTGGGAAGCCTAGCCCCAGAACTGTAATTGATGAAAAGAGCGTGTTAAAAGTTCTGTATTTTAATAGTGTTATTGTGTTGTAGTTGAGTTTAAGTGGTTGTATCGTTTGGTGTTTGTGTTAAGATTTAGTTACCCCACCGTGGTTTGATTCGTTCGCCTGTGTGATGGCCTTCTGTGTTTTCCCCTATGTTACTAGTTCTTTTCACTGCCTAATCTGCCTTTTTAAAGGCAAGACGTAAGCGCGTGTGTAAGATAAAGAGCACATTTCCTGTTAAAATCGGTGTCAGACTCTCTGTCCCAACCCCGAAGGATAATAGCATTCCGTAAACGCTATAATATTTTATTCTGAAGAAAACCCTTTTATTTATTTACAAATTTTTACTAGTGCAGAATTTATGCAGAATTCTGGCCTTTGTTATACTTAGCCTGGAATATCTTCCAAGGTGATGAATGTAAACCATGATCCGGAGAATGTGTGCATTTCAGTAAAAAGGTGGTTTGGAGGAGAAGATGTCTGTACAAAGTCCATTAAGTTTATACTATTCAACATGGCAGTGCCTTCAGTTTTACCAACTTATTTACACCTGTTAATGTAAACGTATCTCTCTGTTTAGAATTAAAATACCCCACCAATAATAACCGTTATATTAGCCTGAACCGAAATGCATACATTTGTATAAAAATTGAAATGCGTAATTCTGTTTCTGCCTGTCTCTCTGTCTTCTGCCCGCTGACAGACTGGCTTCTCATCCTGGGTATAGACTGCCTCCCGCTGTGTTTCCCAGGTCAGGCTCCAGTGCCCCCCAATCTTGAATTGGATAATCGGTTAAGGTAAAGTGAATGGTACTGCTACAAGAACAGAACAGGGGATTTGGGAGTAGCTCATGTGTTACTTTCATCTGACATTGTAAAGGTCATTGGTTGAGTATAATTATGTTTTAAACTCTAACCAATTAAAAGCAAGTGACTTTAAAGTAAATCTAAGTAACAGTGAAATATGTACTCGATTAGAAATATATAAATAAAAACTTCTAATACAAATTAAACAAACAACCACAGGTGAACAGCGCCGAATCCAACGTCCTAACGGCTACTCCTCACCGCTATCTGCGCATTAAAGTCTACTCCTCACCGCTATCGGCTTATTAAAGTCTACTCCACACCGCTATCTGCGCATTAAAATCTACTCCTCACCGCCATCTGCATATTAAAGTCTACTCCTCACCGCTATCTGCGCATTAAAATCTACTCCTCACCGCCATCTGCATATTAAAGTCTACTCCTCAC